>CABHPR010112314.1:8359-26334 GCA_902168415.1 Peromyscus melanophrys | reverse complement strand
TGTGTGTGTGTGTGTGTGTGTGTGTGTGTGTGTGTGTGTGTGTGTGTAGAAAGTGGGAGAGAGAGGGGGAATCTATCACTGAATTTTCCTATTTTGATTGCCAACATCTATAGCCAGGGTATGCAGACTAGAAGATTATCAGAACTACATTTACACAACATCTTTCTGAGATGTTCTTGATACGCTGCAGCTGTGTCTTCTTTTCTCTGTGCAACCTTCCAAACCATTCCACAAAGTACAGACTCACCAGGACTTGGGAAAGTGCTCCATAAACTCAAAAATGAACATCTAACTACTGAGCATTTTCTGGGCTATGGGGAACTTTGTTAACCTGCAAATTTACATTCAACCTTCCATGGTGGTTGCTATTTGTCTCCTATCCCATCTCATTCTTATTTAAAAGAAGCAAGCAGTTCAGCTAGAGGACAAATTACTCATGTGGCTTAACTGTGCAGAGCAGAGAGAAAAGTGAAGTCAAGTTTGTCTTTAAACACAGCAAGGAAAACTTGGCTCACCAGCTAACTCTGAAAAGTAAAGGGATCAATTCTGATATATTGTTGAAGTGATAAGAAACGATCTCCCTTTAAATGACAGAGTGCAGAGTGGGTTGGGAGCAAATGGATCGTTTCACAGAGAAACAGTCAGAGGCAAAGTCTGAATTAGTTTGCTCACATGTGTGTGGGGGTTCTGAGGGTAGGCACTGGAAACCTCCACTCCATTCTAAGGCTGTATCACAAATGTTTTCTCAGGAGAATGGAAATTTAATTTTTTTCAAACAATTGGAGCTCAGCCTCTTAAAGAAAGTTAAAATGTCTTGCCTGATAAATCCACTACTCATGAGCTCTCTGCTCTTACTTTCAGAGACTAGTATTAAATGTATGTAAATATCAAATGTTATAATTATTGTATGGCATTGTTATGGCCAATGCTATGTTTGCAATAGGTAAAAAACATAGACCTGTAGAATATATAGTAGTATGTCCCTAACTTTTTTTGAAAAGTCAAAAAACATCTAAACTTTATTGATTCACTGATTCATTCACCCCTTCAAAATTAAGCAAATTTGATTCTACAAATAAAATGGGACTATTGAAAATTATCAGTCCAAGAAGCTGCTGTCGG
Source organism: Peromyscus melanophrys (assembly GCA_902168415.1). Taxonomy (NCBI): domain Eukaryota; kingdom Metazoa; phylum Chordata; class Mammalia; order Rodentia; family Cricetidae; genus Peromyscus; species Peromyscus melanophrys. Next base: position 25,212 of record CABHPR010112314.1, on the reverse strand, counting down.
TGATCACTCTTAGAAAGCCAGAAATGCAAAGAAAATTGCACACCTCCTATGCCAACTAGCTTCACCCATGAGAAGTGTCCATTTTCATAGTAAGATGTCCCCCTTTTCTTAAGACATCCGTATCATCAGCACAAGAAATATTTATGCCTGCCTCCAAGTATGCTCTCCAGGTGTTGGATGTTTTCATAGCTGGTTATGGAAAACACATAGAAGTTCTATTACATAGGAAATGGTCAATAAACTTTAATAAAAGGATGGTCAAGCAACTCTGAAAGTTGTATAGGAGTTGCTGGTGTGCGCCTCTGACAGGTCAAATTGGAGGTAGTTGGAAATCCCTCTGAGAGTTAAAGTTTTATGTTCAATCTTTAGAATTCATGATATGCATCTAGGAACTAAAGTCTCTCTTACCTAAACTGTCACATAAAATTAGTGGCAGCCTAGATCGCTTTGATTGTTTTGTGTGCCTGTTTCAACCCCTTAATTAAAATTCCTCATTTATATCGGGATGGCAGTCAGAGTCCCTTGTTTCTCAAGCTTTATTTCCCATGATTGTTTTTCTGGATGTGTTAAACATTCTAACCACTCAAAATTACCAGCGAATCTCAGGAACCGGTTCTCCTGCTGCCACAGTCCTCAATCACCACCTCCCCTTGGTAGAAGAGGTTAGTCTTCAGAAAAGACTCTCATGACCTCTGAGTCTCAGTTTGCCATTGGCTGCTCAGAAAAGCTCTGCTGAATCCTCTCTACTTTCCTCTCTGTTCCTGTGAGACCAAACATTACTACTGCTCCTCAGTAGGTAGCTTTTGCATCTAACTTCCCTTCTGCCCAAAGTTTTGACTGCCTCATTTCTGCCTCTCTCTCTCTCTACTGATCTACCTAGTAGGGTTGCAGTCAATGTTAATTAAATGATTGGTTAAAGTAAAGGAGAGGCTACATCCTCATTTCAGCTGAGCATCCACAATTCCTCTGCCTCACTCTCTCATTCTACAGAGAAACCTAGATATCCATTGAGTCTACATTAGCTCTGCCAACTTGGGCTGCTCTCCATTTCCCAGGTTTGCAGAAGTCAGTTCCCAGCCCCTGACGACAGCAGCAGGGGTGCCTGAAGCCTTCGCAGGGAGTGGAAGCTGCTCATTTTGAGTTGCTAGAGCTATTTCTTGTGTTATCATTTTTTATACATTCTATTAGTTTCCCACCAGGATGCGAGGCCTTCAGGCTGCTCCGTGTGAATTGGGCCTGAACAGCCGTCTACCACCCATATCACTGATGCCTCCTCTTCCCCTGACTTCTGTTTCTCTTCAGCTGTCTGCGAACTCTCCTGACAGCCCCTGCCTTACGGCAGGCATTAATTATCCAGCCAACACTGAGTCGACTTCCCTTCTTGAGGGTCTGCAGTCTCCTTCTTGCTCTTTTATTGGCATTGACAATCCACAGCAACTTCAAAGCCAGGAAGAAGCCTGCCCTGCCCCTCTCTCCTGTAGACTTAAGGTGCAGACATCTGTCCAATTTGCTTAGAAAATATCACTTTGAGAGCACCGTTAGCATCCTTAGTTAAAGCCACCAGCAACTTTTGGTCCACTGGTTTCTCTGCTTCCATCTACCCCCAGGTGGAATCTCTCCAGATACTCTGATTCTCCTTCCAGACCATGTTCTCTTGGGATAAGTTCCAGGCTGATCGGTAAAAGAGTGTAACCACCTCCTGTGATCTAATGTAAAATCCCTGGCTATAACCTCCACTCCCCACACTGTCTTTTATCTACTGTCAATTTTTTCCAAGTCAAGTTTCTGCCAACCTGAGAAGATGGGTATGTTTTAGGGACTGCCCCACCCCCATCCTTGTCTCAGAGTTTGACTCCCTCTTACTTTATTTCGGGCTCTTGCTCTTGGTGGGGTTGTCACTGATCACCTTGCCCAAACCCTGTTTCTATCACTCCCTCCCCTGCAGTTTGATTAACTTTTTTTTTTTAAATATGACTTTTCACTGTCAAACATAAGGCTCGATTTCATTTATTTCCAGTCTTCCCTAGCTGAGGCAAGCTTCACATGGGCAAGACTTCATGTCTCCTTTCCTAAAGGAATGACTTGGCACCAGAAGGAGCCAAGAATTCAGCCTCTTTGTAAATACAGATAAACAAAGTTCCCTCCCCAGCAGTCATACAAAGTGATGCTGGGAAACACTAAGCTGCCTTCAGCCTTGGAGTTTGTGTCGTATGGTAGGTACCCTTTGGGGGAGGAGAGAGAACATGGGTCATGGTTAATCATAGGAGAAATACATGACCAAGGAAAGATCAGAAGTCCCAGATAGGAGTCAAGATGCTTCCCAGCTAATCTCACAATAATGGATACCACTTTCAAGTCTCGTTACCTATTTCTAGGCTTTGGGCCCAAAACGAAAGCTCTTAAATTAGACCTGCTAATAATTTGGTTATCAATTATCTTTTCTTTCCTTATTTTTAGTTACTTTTAAATTGTCTGTCTTCATTTTTGAGACTGTAATATAATTCTATCAATCCCCTTCAATAAAAAGTGTTTAGGATAGGAAAAAAAATCCCAAATATCTAAAATTTGAGAGGAATCATGGAAAGTTAGCTTTGGGGAAGAAACCATTGAAAATAAGTAAGTTCAGGGTTGATGTTGTTACTGAAAATAAGCCCCAGGGTGACTTTTCCCGATGGTTGTTTTGATTTGTTTTCCTAGCTAGTCACATTAAGAAAGCACTTCTCAAAAACCTGGTCGGACCACCCCAGCACCCAGAAGGGTTTTAGGGGGAATCATGGAGACCGTGATAACTTCAGAATGTGACAGACATCTGACTTGTCTTTTCATTCTCTTCTCCACACAAGTGGACAGGGGAGTTTTCCAGAGGACACAAACCTTGTAACATTTGCAGCAGATTAGATGGAGAAACAGATAGGAAGGAGCATTGGTCTCTAGTCCCTTGAACTAGATCAGAGAGCTTCTCACATACGCAGCACACACCCTCCTATACACTAGCTGTACTTTGAAAAGCATCCTTTTGTGTTTTCTTTTTCTCTATCCAGTTGTTGTAGTTTTGGTTTGGCTGCTTAGAGCTAAAACCGGGGTCCAGGTGTTCTACTGCTGAGCTGCACATACATCTCTCATCCTGGGAAACTGCAGTGACTTTTACAAATTATGTTGTCTATGTTAACATGCAGTGAATATGTCATTGTTATTTCTAAATGAATAACTGCATAAGTTTCTATTTTAATTTCTAATGTCAATATCTATAGACATCATTCACATAAGCAGCAGTTGTTTGGAGCTCAGAATAAGTTTTAAAAGTAGAGGAGTCCACAAAGCTTGACAACTGATAATCTAAGTCATTAAGCCACCAATAAACACATTCCTAAGTATGTGTTGTATTTTACATGTTGAAATTAAGCTAACTTAAGACAGGGGCTTTGGTAACTGTAGTATATCAACTTCTCTGCACTGCAAGGCAGTAGTCATTTTATGTACCATTATGACTTTCTCTTTCCACAAAGGTCCTCAGTAGATCCAGACACTTGACAGAATCTATTTGTCTATACAGCTGTTCTCAACCTTCCTAATGCTTGACCGTTTAATATAGTTCCTCATGTAGTGACCCCCAATCACAAAATTATTTTTGTTGCTACTTCATAACTGTATTTTGCTACTGTTATGAATCATAATTTAAATATCTGATATGAAGGATATCAGACTTGTGACTCCCAAAGGGGTCATGACCCACAGGTTGAGAACCTGGTCTGTAATGCTAAGACAGGGTCACAAACATGATTTCTTGCCAATCTTCAGGAAGTTTTACAATATAACATTATAGCCAAGAGGACACTGTCCTGAGACAAACTGCCTGGCTGACTCAACCTTTCTAGATGATTCTCTAGGGCTCCAAAGGAGAGAAGATAGTGGTATCTAAGTCAAAAGACTATTCAGAAAGTTGAAAAACATCAGATTTATAAGAATCCAGAACAATGGTGGATAATATTGAATTAATGTTACCTATTGTCACAGCCAGTTTAGTAATGACGGCTCTCATGGTCACTATTTGAGAAGAGCACTCTAAAGTTGGGAGGAAAGGGGAGAAATGGAGCCAAATCCTTTAGAAGTGTTGAGAAATCAGGGATATTAGACATTGAACGGTAATTTTCTCTCACAATTGTATCCATTTCCTTTTCTGAGAATTCATTTGTGTTTTCATTCAGTAGTAAATTTCCCTTTCTGGTCCACTAACCAGTAACTAAGCATATGTTAGTATATACATTGGACGTAAGCCCCCAACAAAGGAAAGTGAGGAGGCTATGTGTCACGAAGATTAGTAGCTACAGAACAGCAAATCTGTTTGTTCCCACATATATCATCTCCTGGTGGCATTGCTTCCTACTCTTGGGCACTCTGTTTAAAATCCCAACACTAGAAGCCAGCTTTCCTGACACAGCATTCTGAACGTCACTGGAAACCAGCCTTACTAGAAGATGGTCTATTAGGAGAGCAGATCTCACTGTTTGTACCAGAGAAAGGATAGTTGTGGGAAATAATCTGAAATAGAATGTCTGGGACTCCTAGATTGTTCTTACATTTGTACTATGACAGTGGCTTTATTTCGAAAAAGAACTATACTAAATGAATCAGTGTTTACCTTCACATTGCGTATCAGCTTGTGTTAAAATCGGGCTTTATTAGGTGTGTTTTCCCAAGCAGCAGTCTTGGTCCAGTGTATGAGTCAGCACTGACGGGTTGGAATTGCCTGACTGTGCTTGATGCACTGAGTTGACCACCAATGGCTGTGTTAATGAAAGACCTACATATTTTCACCAAAAGAGTAGTGCAAGTCAGTTCAATTTTTCACATTTCCCATTGCAGCTAAGTTGTAGCTCGGGGTAGGGCATTCATGTAGCATGTACAAGGCTTTAGATTCAATCCCAAGCACCAAAAAATAATTTCTAGAGAGACTCATCTCATTAATGCCACAGTAAGCAAGACCATTGCCTATCAATTCATTACGGTAGAAACAACCCACCTTATATTACCACTCATTGCACATTCTGGAAAATCCTGACTTATTTATTGAAAAAGTATTCATGAGCCAGTCACTCCTCTGCAAAATTCTATAACAATAAGGACTATTAAACATCTTCCCTCGCAAGATATATTATTCCAGAACAGGACCGATTAGTACATAATTAATAAAAATAGACTTGACAGAAATTGTGTGCCATGGAAAAAAAGTTAAGCAGTGTAGATGGATAAGGAATGTTGGGATGGGCGTGAGGAGCAGTTAGCAGTAGAATGAAGAATATTTCCAGAAGAAATAAGACACAGGAGTAAGAATTTTAGGAAGGTTTATACTTGGCCACTCATTGAACTTTGCTATCTGGATCCATACCAAGTAAATTTATTCATAATCATCTCAGGTTTATTCTTTAATCTCCCAGGCCAAATATCTTAAGTACTGTCATGGTTTGTCCTGCCCTTTGGTTCCTGGGTCCTCTGTGCCTGTCTCTTTCCCTCGAGCAGAGCCAGGCTAGAAACAGAACTAAAATGCAGAACAGAATAGAGAGATGTCCCAAAGGCCTCACCTTATTCTACCTTCCTCCTGATGTAATCAGCTCCTTCCATTTGCTTTTCTGAGGTTCACATCTGAGTGTCTCCTGTACAATTGACTTAGCTGTATTATGCCGTATTATAAATTCAGCTCCAACTTGGCAAGCTCTAGGCTGCCCTGTCAGCCATGAGCTCCAGAACCACAACTGTACTAGAGATTGTTTCAGTTCCATTTTCTGTACATGGATGCTCCTAGGACATTGAGTCAAGCAAATAAACAACACTCACAAATACAGTAATCTGTAATTTTTGTTTATGTGTGTACAAATTTCAGGAACATTTTATTAAAATGTTATTGTTCGTTGTTATAATTATAGAACCTCAAACAGATGGAGCCCACATTAGGACGCTAAAACACAGGGCTATACACTGTGAGCTAAACAAGATGGATGCTGGCTAGTATCCATACAGGGTCATAACATTGGCAAGTAGTATTACAACTCTGCTCTATTTCACACAGTATTTTACTTTTTACCAAGTGCTTTCTCTGTGTTCTTGGGCAATCTCTGCATCACTGTCTAGGGACAGACTGTCTCCTCTTAGTTTTTTAAAGTGAAAGGTTTAATGAAGCTCCAGGGGTGTGAGGAGAATTTGAGTGGTAGATGTTGTCAGGCTTGGGTCCTCATATGCCTGACAAACTCTGATTTGCTTGACTCTGCCATGTGCAAAGATAGGTTTACTATGGGGTTCACATGGAGAGGGTAGGTGATTCCTGGACAACACTTAGTCCTACACAACACTTTGATTCTTCCTCTTCCATACCCCATGTTTACAGCTCCCCTGACTCAGACTTAAGTCACATTTGTTGAAGTGAATCCCAGTCCATTTTCTTCCATAGTAGGAAGAGTTCTCTGTCTTTTCTTTGTATGCTAAAAGAGGATGCCAGTACAATGCATATATAATATATATATATATATATATATATATATATATATATATATATATATATATATATTGTGGTTGTTAAACATTATCCTAACTTGCTAAAGGCATCTACTGCTTCTAATATTTTTTTTAAAGCTCCAATTCACTGAAATTGCAGGAATCTTTTCAGGTTCCCTTTCTTCTTTTTTGCACTGGGCTGAATGAATAGGTGTTTCAGGACAAATGCTCAAGGTCAAAGACACACCCTCTGTATGACTGACGGGGAAACATCATATTTAAGCAGCAAGAGCAATCCAGTGTGTTTAACTTACAATTTATTACTCTCTTTGTATAAGGAGGGGGAAGAATACCCTTTTAGTGGCTGACGTTGTTCCAATGTTATGGGAATTTAGACATTAGTGGATCAAATAATAAATTCAAAGAGGCCTATGGTGACAGAGAATTAAGTAAGGTATTCTCTGTGTGGTCAAAGCTGATGAGATAGTGCTTGAAAGACAGAAAACGAATCATCAAGGCGGAGATGGAATTCAGGGTTCAAACAGGTGAAGAAAGGACATGAGAATAAAAGTAACCCTGGGTCTGAGTTTTATATATCTCTGTCATCTACTCAGTAAATGCATTAATACTTATGCTAGAGGGCAGTTCTAAAGATTAAGTAGTATAGTATCAATAGAACCTCTGAGCACAGAACATGTACAATGTCTTCAGGGCAAAGCCTCCCTCAGTGTTCCACAATGCACAGTCAGCAGTTACACAGATTCCAAACATCACATCTGTAGATTATATTTTAAATGTTGCAGCTGGGTATAGTGGCTCACGCCTGTAACCCCAACATCTGGGAGGCTAAGGCAGAAGGACTGTTGCAGTTCAAGATTGGTCTGCGCTACCTAGTGAGTTCCAGACCAGCCTGGGATATAGACTGAAACCCCATCTCAAAACAAGCAAGCAAGCAAACAAATAAACAAAAAACAATCAATGCATACATAAATGAATGAATGAATGAATGAATGAATGAATGAATGAATGTTGGGCTGCAGAATGCAGTGCTAGATATCATTGTATGATCTGTACACTGAGACTTAGGGGGAAATTCGTAGTTTGTGTTACATTTGAATGACAGCGTGGGGTCCTCTTTACATGCAAACTAGTACTTGACTTATAAGGCTTCTTCCACAATTAAATAGGTATTGTTTTTTCTGATTGAGGACACTTCTATAATCATAAAGTTAATTAAATTTAAATTTTGTTTTTCTTGTAAACAATAATGTATCCAGGAAGGAAACAATATGCAAAAAGAAAACTATTCAAATGTCACCACCTAAAATTAAAAAATACAATAATTGAAAGGACATTTTTTCAGAATTTTCAGGTACACATTATATCAGTATATTTGTATCTATAAATGCAAAACTATCTTCTCAACAAACTAAAAGATCCAACTACAGATGATATTTTGTAACATGCTTCTAACACAGGATATTCTAACAATGTATGTTCATGTCATTATTGATCTATATTTATCTATATGTCGTGTTGTTAATGTTAACATAGACCTTTAGTGTTTCTTTAGTGACTACATATGATTATCAGTATGAGTCTGTCAACTTAATTTTAAAGATTTAAATTGTTTATGGTAAATTTTTGCCCATAAAAATTTCACTTTTAACTTCCATGCATGTATACTTCAACCTTTGGTGATTGTTTTCTTAGGATAGGTTACAGGAAGAATTACTGTGAGGATATGCACATTAAAACTTGTGTATAGTTTGTCAGATTGTCCTCAGAACATTTTTTTATTTAAATACAATGGGAAATTTATAGTCTCTACAAAGAGTGGAAAGATAAACAAAATGAGGATTAGTTCCAAGAAGAAAAAATTGAAAAAAAAAAAAAAAAAGCGTCTACTCACCAGACTTAGTGAGAATAATGAAATATTATTTAAATAAAACTTTGGGGTAAATCAAAAGTTAATGAGACAATTTTTTCATTTCACAATTCCATTAAATAGATTGTGCTTTTTTTCAAATAGTAGCATTTTGAGATCTCCAATGAAATAATACATGGAGGCAAAAACTATCAATGGTTTATAAAATATTGGTCAGCGAACTTTATAATTGAACCACCTTGACAAAGCCCTAAACACACTGACACCTTCAGCAACATGAAAAGGCAGTAGCCGGACTCTATTCATGTCTTTCTGTGACAAAGTAGAAAATATATACACAGCACTACCTATGACAAAATCACAGCTGATACCATTGACATTTACAAGAAAGAAAGACAAGGGACAGAAATATCTATTTTAAAACACCAGAAACTGTACTCAGCAAATTCTAGAGTGTGAAACTTGGCAGAAGAAAATGAATTCATTTTCTTTATATGTTCATACTCAAAAACACTTAATGTTTTAATATTGCTTGAATCAATTTTTTTCTCAAACCAATCATCAACATATTTTTAAGAGGTCATCAGGAATCTGTTATGAGAGTACAAAATTATTGTTAACTTTCTAAATGTGATAATATTGTTGTAATTACAAAATATAGTCACCTTTTAAGGTATAAACTGAAGTGTGTGTTAATGAGTTAAAATGTGTCTGAAACAGGCATTGAATTGATCAATGTTTGCCAGATTTAAGTGTAACAAAATTGGCCATCATTTGACAACTGGGATTTTGTCCACTACCCCTTAGCTTTGTATCTTTTGTACTTTGCTCAAATATTTAGACATTGATTACTGTATAGGCAAAACTCATGCACACTGACCACACAAAATACAGAAAAGAACACCCTTTAATTACGAAGTTAAAAGTAGAAACTTAGGGTGCTCTCAAACCCTTTCTGGCTTAGAAGGTGCTTAGACACCTCCCTTAACCTAATGTGTTTTGTTTAGAATCATGTTAAAAGACACCAAAATGCTTCAAGGGGCTGAGAATATGCTCAATGGTTGGGAGTGTTTACTTCTTTTTGTTGGAGCTTGGTTTGGTTCCACGCACCCATGACAAGTGGCTCACAACTGCCTGTAACTCCAATTCCAGGGATCTGATGGTCCTTCTGACCTTCACAGGCACAGACACACACTCGTGTCATATCTTTGTAAATTCCCTAAGAACTATTACAATAAACAGTTTAAATTGAAAGGAGAAAAGTATGTTTCTAGGAAAAGCCATAAAATAAAGAAAACAACAAACAAACACTAAAGAAAGTGCTACTAAAATTAGTTTTACCTTAACGTTATGTTTCAAGAGAAAATGGAAGACTATAGTTTGTACATGTTAAAAAGTTCCCACCAATGTGGAACACTGCTAATAATTTCATAGAGTTTTCTCTTACAGGATTTGATGCATATCTAATGGTAAACAATAAGATTAAAAGCTAAAAGAGTAGACACTGAGACTTCATGATACAAAATCTCAATGTTTTAATTGGAAAAGAGACCTAAGTCAATTCAGCTCAGCTAATTTGCAGATGCTCAACTTGAGATCTAGCTGAACTGATTTGCTCAAACTTACACTAATTGCTAGTGGTTATTAAGTCTTGCTTTTTTATATATATATAATGATGTAGTCATGTACAAAAAGTTCTTTATCCAATTTTGTAAACCAAAACCACTCTCTGAAGATTAAAGATGAAATTCAAGATCATTGGTGTACTAGGTAAAAATATAGCGATGAACTAGTGAATTCCAAGGTGTCCCAGAAAATCACTATTGATTTCTTTGGAAATAAAGAACTTAAAATGGATTTAATTAAGGTGGACCACATTGAGGAGAGAATAACAAGACAGACACTATGAATTTATTTATGTGAATGTCAGATGGAAGGACACATCATATGACCTTTAATTCCAGGGGGGAGGGGAGTCTCTAAAGATAACCAGAGGGTGACAAGTCCTTATTCTGCAGAAAGAATGTGAAAGGAGATAACAACAATCACCAATGGCTTTAATTGAGAAGAGGATCATTTAGAGAAGCAAATTAAGCAGCTCAGGCTTTTGTTCCCTCTCCTTCTATACTTAGCGGCAGTTAATAACACCACCATGCCCTTTCCCCTGTCAGAATCAGCTAGAATGGTGACAAAGCTGGTGTTCTACAGGGTAAATGCTTTCACTTAGAAACACTCATTCAGTCAATCGGGCTCATATCAGTGTCCCACTCTGAGCTCTAGGCAAAAGGCTGTCACATTCAAGACAGAAGAAACCTAAGGGTTAGTGTAACTGTAGAGACTTTGCATATGCAAGAACTGAAGCTGGAAAAGCTTCTTGGGGATCAGGTAGATACCTTAGAAGACATGATAGGATGTGTTCTAATCAACTTAGTCATAAGTCAGCCTTGAGGACTGACTCCAGACTTCTCTACATGGGTTCTAATTAACTCCCCTCCTGGGGTGTCCAACCTAGGATTCTCCTTTCAATCAACCTGTCTTTTAAAACTCATATCCAGTTTCCCTTAGATTATTTTTAGTTCATTTTTTAATAATTTGTTCCTGTAAGATTAATAACAAATCGTTTTTCAGGTGTCTCATATGCAAACATGAAGAAATTAAAGAGTATCCATTAGAAACATAATCCAAGTTACAAATTGCTAGTGTCTATGCTTCACAAGAGGAAAAGGGGGACACATTCAACCAAGCTACATGAATTATGAGTTATTATTATATGCACAGCATGTGCCTGGATACTGCAGAAGGCAAGAAAATACATAGCCATAATTCTTGTCATTACACAGCACTTTCTTCTTATTGTACCCCCAAGACTCTCAAAATAACATTGAACAAGGCAGAAAAGGCATTAACAGCCTCAATTTGCAAGGGAAGCAAGGCTCAGAGCAGTTGTGGGTTTACCAGCAACTAGTTATCTACAGGATAGCCATTCCACCGTCTTGCTACTCTTCGGGTATGGGGGTCTCTTGCCATTTTATTGGACATAAGAGCTGTAAGGGAGCCTTCAGTTTTATCTTCCTATGAGAGCCTCCAGTGCTGGGGCAATGGAGTTTCTTTCCTGCTTCTCTTCTTTGAAGAACTTGTCAGTATAGAAAAGTGTCATTCATAAGTAGCTATTCTAGTGACTGGTTTTTTTTTTCTATTTACATTTAAATGTAACTTGTAATTAACTCTAAATTTTCCCTAACACTTATTCTTATGAATCAGCCCACGTTTAATATTTGAGGAAGGGGAATTAATACGTTTGGAGCTTAACAACTCTATCAGACTTGGTTTCCCCTTTGTCTTAGTCCATATTGCACTGAACCATATTGCACAAAATACCAGAGACAGGGAAATTTTGGAAGAACAGACTTTATTTGCTCATAGTCCAGAAGCTGGAAATATAAGATCAAGATGTTAGCATCTACCAAAGGCATTCTCGCTATGTCATCTCATGGCAAAAGTTGGAAGGCAGAGAGGTGACCAAGACAGAGAGATGACAAAGGAGAATGCCTGTCTCCTCACATGGAGAAGGACAGAGAGATCACACCCACCCCCACACGCCCTTTCATGGTGGCATTAACTCATTAACTCATTTGTGAGGACAGAACCCTGAGACTCATACACCTCTCCTCAGTCCCCACCTCTGCATAGGCGCAACTGTTGTCCAGGGATTAAGTTTCCAACACATACATGTAGGCACATTCTCTCTGAGACTATATCACTCCTTTTTATATTGACCATGCTCATGTTCATTGTTCTAAAAGAAAACTGATGCTGGAACCGATGCCATACACATAATGAAAATGCTATGTGTTACTCCAACTATAATCCAAAAGGCTATAAATGGTAATATTTTACTATCAAATTAATTTTATGGTATAAACACTGAGATACGATAGAAAGAGATGATAAAGTGTCATCATCCAACTTTCCCCCATTATATGGAACTCCATTAAGGCTAGATATGCACTCTAACAGACACTATTGCATCGGTGAAATAAGTTTTAGAAATGGCCTTATAGAAATGGTAATCAGTTCTGGTTTAATTAAAAATGAAGCAAAGTACAATCTATCTTCAATATACACAATAATTACATTCCTGGAAAAAATCAGTGTAAATTAAAATGTATTTTTAAAAAGTATTGGCTCTTACATAAAAACCCAGATAAGACTGAAAAGTTGGAGAATAGATTTGTCTTCTACCCAATGGTCTGTAGAACTTCCAGAACACATAGGGAATGAGGAATGGTTATTTATTTAACACAACTGTCCCACACATTGCAAGATGTGTTTTTGTCCTGGCTGCAGCAGCAAGTATCCATAGCAACTTCTGTATCATTGTGATAACTACTCACCCCATGCATGGATTTCCAGACTGTCCCTAGACGGTAGCACCATTCCGACTGACAAACTTGACTAACAGCTTGGGAAGGAAGGTAGATCTTGTCTACACCTTTATCCAGCCTCCTTTCCCACCCCCATCCCCCACAGTGTCTGACAGAGAAGAGCCCAGTGAACACCCACTGGTAAAGGCTGCAGCAAGTTCATACTGTGGCCAACTGACCCCATTTTCTCTGTGCTCAGCAGACAACCAGAAAGTACTGCCATTGCCTCAGAGGGGACAGAGAACATCCCCTGATGTTCTTAAATGTGGATGCCCTGTACTTATAGGTGACTTCTCTCCTGTGCCATTGATACATCATCCACAGCTGCGGTGATATCTCTCTACGGCAGATATCCTTCTCATGCCCCTTTAAGTACTTCCCTGATAGCTAATATCTCCTATGTCTATCTCCCCAGTGACTTTTTATTCCCACCCAATCCAGGACACTGGAGGAGGCTGGGGGCTACTGGGAAATCAGGTGTGTGAGTATCTCCTTAACAATTTTGAACCAACATTTTGGAACCACCGCCTCTCTTTACTTCAAAAAGTAACAATTAGTGGTGCTTGTTTTCTTTCAGCATCCTCAGCAGAGTGGACACCAAACAAGGTTCTCACTGCTGTGCATCTGTGTCTATGCTGATTCTGAGAAATCTAAACTGCGTCTGAACAGTAGGAATATAGTGATCTTTCGAAGTTGTGAAAAGTGCGGTATCAATTGCAGAATCAAGCCAGTGGGTTTTGTTTGGTTGGTTGGTTCACATTGACAATCAATATTTTTTTTTCTGCTGTCATCCTCCCTTATCTGTAATGATACAGAGAGCATATTAGGATGTATGTTCAGGGCGAGGTTCCAAGTACCCAGATAAAGCAATCAGGAGTATAATTGTAACCATGGCGCTAATTATTGATACTCACATGGAGACCCCTGACATAGCTTAACAAAGAAAGTAACAGTGCACCTATAATATGTGACTTAATTGCTTTTTCATTTTCCCAGTTGTCAGTTGTGTATATTTGCTTTTGAGACACGGCCATGAGGGCCTCATGGAGTCCAGGCTGGGCTTTGACATTACTATGTAGCTGAGGATGAACGTGTGCTTCTGATCTGCCTTGCCTCCCTCCACCAGAGTGGTAGGAATATAAGCATGTGTCACCACGCCTGACCTCTCTCTTTCATACCCATCCCAGAAGAGTGTCTTCTGAATCACTTGGGAGGAGGAAATCAGGCCAAGGGCTGGGGAGCTTAGGTGCTGTAGGGCTGATTCACTCTATAGTGAAAGCAAGTGTGAAGCAGGCAGATAATCTTGTCCTCAAGAAGGCACCAAGGCCGAGCTTTGCAAGTTCTTCGCAGCTGATTCCATTCCCCCGTGATACCCCGTTAACAGCCCTCGCTCTCTTGCGTGGTACACTTCATGCCCTCTGACTTTATTTTTTAAAGCTTGTCTGTCCAAGTTGATACACCAAGCTCACTCTCCTCTTGTAGACAGTTCTTAGATATCTTGTAGAGCTTCGCAGAGTCCCCTGAAAAGGGTTGGCTCTCTCATTTGGAGAAAGTCAACACCCACTCTGGATCTTTTCATTGCTACTTACTATATAGTATTTTATAAAGTAATGAATTATTTAAAAATATACTTAATAAATTCTCCCCTCCCCAAGGTGAAAGTCCTCTTGGTTCACTGATGCTTTTTCTTATGTCTAGCTCAATCTTTTGCTTAATAGTCATTCAAATGAGTAAATGAAATAATCATTTTTACCTGTGATCATGTAGGTGGCAAGCAATGGTCCCCAAATTCAAATAACTAATTCCTACAAAATGCAAACTCATCTCTGTTCTTTTTTTTTTTTTTTTGTAACAAAAGATACTTTTTTCTTACAGGGAAAAATGTTTCCAAATGTGTCAGCAAAATTCATTAAGTATTTTTGACATTAGTATTTATATTCTGCAGTGATTTAAACGAGAATGCCCCCAACCCCAGGCTCAGCTATCTGAACATTTGGTTCCCAGTTTGCAGCACTATAGATAGAGTTTTTCTCTCTGGGTCCCGCCAAACCCCGGCAGTTCCGGAGCCCACTTATAAAATAAACATACAGACGCTTATATTATTTAAACTGCTCGGCCATTAGCTCAGGCCTACCATTGTCTAGCTCTTACTCTTATACTCAGCCCATTTCTGCTCATCTATATGTTGCCACGTGTTCCCTGGCTTTACCTGCTGCCTTTACACGCTGCTCCCTGGACAGCGGGCTGGCGTCTCCTCCAGACTTCCACCTCCCAGCCTCTCTTCTCCGTTTGCCCTGCCTATCCTATACTTCCTGCCTGGCTACTGGCTAATCAGCGTTTTATTTATTGACAACATACAGGACATCCCACAGCACAGCACTGTTGGAGGAAGTTACGTCACTGTTGGAAGGCTTTGATAGTTAGAAGTCTTTTGCCAATGCCTGTTCACTCTCTGCTTCCTGTTTGTGGCAGTAAAGGTAAACTCTTAGGTTCAAGCTTCTGCCACCATGCCTGCCCACTGCCATGCCTCCCTGCAACCAGAGACTCTTCACCCTCTAAGCCAAATCAACTAGTTCTTAAGTTGCTTTGGTCATAATATTTTATCACAATAAAAGGAAAATAACTAACACACACACAGAGACAACTTTGACATATTAAAATTAGTTGATAAAAAAATCAAACCGAGTTTTAATTGATTGACATTAATGACATGCACCTATTTAAATACAAATTCAAGATTACCTTAAATGAGAGGATAAAACTGTAAAAATCTAATGTGTGCTTTCCATTTATAAATACATTTTATAATCATTTTATAATCAGCATTATACGGATACTATGTTTTTCATAATGATGAATGTGTAGGTTTTTCAGGTTGTATACTATTAAAAATGTATCAGAAGAGGTGTTAAAACATGCGTAGAAAATCATATTCAGAGATTTATCTTTGAACCTGCTAGCCAGCAACTAAGGACAGCTCTTAGCAAAACAATGCCCTCCTGTGGATGGATAGATGGATGGATAGATAGGTGAGTGATGGTCTCTAAAGAAAATGATTGAATATTGTTATTTTGTTTAGATTTCACTGACTTTGACTATTTCTAAAGTGCTGACAAATTGGTTGTGATTATAATTAAGAGATTTTCCTGGTGGTGGTAGGGCACACCTTTAATCCCAGCACTCGGGAGACAGAGGCAGAAGGATCTCTCTGAGTTTGAGGTCAGCCTGGTCTGCAAAGTGAGTGCCATGTATTGGAAGCCCTGTATTGAAAAAAAAAAAAAAAGCAAACTAAAACAAAAAAACAAAAACAAAAAAAGAATGAAGAGGCTTGCATAAAGTATATACTTTACCAACCTTAGCTCCATTTTTCTTTCCCACATAGTGGACTGAAATGTCTAGTGGATTGGAGTTTTTTTTCACCTGCTAGTAAGATCAGGTTAGTTGTATGTCCTTAGAAGAAGACCAGATATTCTTAGATTACTTTAACCTCTTTCAAACACAAGGGCACACAAAGAGGACAGTAAATCTACCGTTCAAAGACCAAGGGGGTGCGTTGTCTGCAGAGAATTTAAGCACACTCATAAAACCAACCCAGAGTCTGTCTGAATTTTATGAATACCATTCATCATCTCATTGATGAAATCTCCTCTGGCTGGGTGTGCAGGCTATCACCCCCTTCCCCACTATTGAAAGGGATTGCTTTCCTTAGACCAGCAGCATTACAGAAAGCCTATGTGTTTCATCTGAAACCATCCAGCTCTTCAAAATGAAAACATTACTTTTGGAAACTGTTGGTCTGGGAGGTGGCAATGGTATTCCGCCAGTGGCTGAGCCAGAGGGAGAAAACAGTTCCGGTCGGTCCTCTATTTGTGCTTTCTCTTAAACATCAACTCGTTATCTGTGGTCATGCTCACTTCAACAAGTTGCTGACACACAGTCAAGATGCCTGTTCACAACTATAGCACCCACTTCTTCAAAACCATGCGTCTATTTGACCTGTAAGATTATGATCCCAGAGGTCAGGAATACTGTCAAATGGACTTTGTCTCTTTGAC
>CABHPR010112313.1:23583-42493 GCA_902168415.1 Peromyscus melanophrys | reverse complement strand
CTAATGACTCATTTTGTCTTGATTATTTATTTAACAAGTATCTGAAGGCTTATGATGAATGTTTACAAAGACTTTGGTACATGACAAGTGTTATAAGCTTTTGACTTGGTTCTTTTTAAATTCTCACAGCAAAATAAAAGACAATATTATCTTTATTTTACAGATAAAGAATCTTAGGGTAGATAGTTTAACTAAGGGAACTAAGCAAACTTTTGGATTTGAGATTCCATGGCAAAACACCATAGGCTACTCTCAAATTGTAGCATTTTGTCTCTGGCAGTTGTCTGTCTACTGGTAAACCAGCCTGCCTCCATCTGAGGCTTGAAATTCATCTTATAGTAAAGACAAACTAGGTTCATTGCTGTTTATGATTATATCTCTATTTCTCAAGGGTTGGGCTATGCCCCACCTGTCACCTTAACTACAAATGGCTCTTCACTGCCTCTTCCAGGAAGCAGCAACCATGCCTTTGTTTCAAAAGGTTATTAGGACCACCTATTGTTATGACCACTTTGTTATGACCACCTTGCAATCATGTCTCTGTTTTAGGTTGTTATGACCACCTTTTTATGCTTTGTTCTGCTTCTGTAACCCCATCTAATTGCCTGCCATATCCCCCATTTGGAAATCCCATATTCCTGAACTATAAAAACTTTATGTCATCTGAAAGGAAAAGGATTGGCTCAGGAACCCCAAGGCCAAGTTCTCAGCACAAAGGAGATTTATTTGCCCCAGAGGGATAGTCCCTTGTTAGGATGAGGTTAGTTGTAATTGGGCATGTTAATCTGGTGAGCCAAAAGGGACTTTTGATTGCTGGACTTTAATACTTTGATAGCTGGACCTTGGTAGTTAGCCTCAGGAGGAGGAAGTGTCCAAGTAAGGGAGTAGACCTTGGGGGGGGGGGTGCAGAAGGTATGGGAGAGAAGGGCAAGGCCTGCCGGAGCCATGCTGCAGTGAGCTAGTGTCCCTTCATAACCCATATCCAATGCTGATCTTTTGAACCCCACCTTTAGGGAGAGACAGTCTATGTACATGAATAAAAAAGCTTTCTTTAGTTAATTGCTTGCTTTAATTAATTTGGCCACGATTTGGGTCAGCGGTCTTTCCCCTTGCATCTGTGGGATTAGCACTACCATTACTGAAATTTGTGAAGAAGGAATGTAAAGGGGAAAAGGAAGTCATTACAACCTTAACAGCACAAGACACTTGAAGGGAAATACGAGAAAGTTGATACTGCATGAAAACACTGGACGCTGCAGGTAAATATCATTACATGTATTGTGTTGAGACTCACAAATGTTCATGTGATGGTGGACACACTAATGACATAGGCCACTGCCCTAGAAAGTTTAAAGGGTCACTTCTGTCACCTTGAGATGGGGCTTCAGTCACTACAAACAGAAACCACAGTACACTGTAGTAACTGAGATCAAATTGCACTTAAAAGTATCTGAGATTCTCTCCACTGGAAAACAGTCGGGCAGATGCTATGAAAACTTGCCAAAAAAAAAAAAAAGGGGGGGGGGGGACCTGGCTATAGAATCACTCTTTTAAGAAATTGGCAGGAGAACCAGTCAATTCAATATCCAATGAGCAAAGAAATTTTGCTTCTCTGATGTGGCCAAGTCATTTGGCATTCAAACCATCTTCTACAACACAAGCACAGATAGAGGCAAAATCAGGTTTGACAGAGCAAACTTACTACTACTGAAAGATGCTAACAACTATAACGTAGGAATGAGCATAAGAAGGGCTTCAGTGCCCAGGATCCGGGGCTTCAGTAGTTGTCAGGAGTGTCATATTTGCAAAGAAGAGTTTAAGTTCTAGGCAAGTCTTCAGCCATGGCAGAAAGCTGCAATGTCAAAGAGAGTGAATAAGGCAGAAGAATCAAGGTTCTGACCCTCGGGGGACAAGTGACTGCAAGACCCATAGTATAAACATGAAGCAACGTCCTCAGCAGTAGAATGTACCTTGTTCTGAACAGCTGGAAAACTTTGGACTGAGATAGATTCTTTGACTAAGGCAGGGACTGCTTAAATCGCCTTCTCTTGTAAAGGTCAAATGGGTGTGGGAGGAGCAAACGGAATTTCTGTGGAATAGGTGTGGGAAGAGCAAATGGAATTTTCTGTGGAATAGGACCTCCAGCTCTGTCATCCACAAGACTCCTCTGATTTACAGAATACTTGTCAGTCACTGATAAGCCACCTTCCCTGTCTTTCTCACGGAAGTCACTTAATGACAAAGGGTTTTTTTTTATTTTTTTAAATTATGTGTACATGTGTGTGCTTTTGTGCACATATGTATACTAATGTGCAGAGGTCAGAGGGTCAGAGACATTGGACCTCCTGGAGATGGGGCTAGAGGTTGTGGTAAGCCTCCAGGAGTAAGAGGAGCTGAACTCAGATCCACTGTGAGAGCAGCAGGCACTTAGCTGCTGAATCATCTCTCTAGCCCCCTGAGAATGATCTCCAATCTCACTTCTCTAAGAACCAAAGAGAAACACATAAGGGCTTTGTTTTGTTTTTCTATAGAACATTGATAAGCAGGTCTCCGGGCTAATAGAATTCAGTCCCACAGGTAAGGGATTTGTGTGCACACACTGGAAACAGAGAGATGTATAGGATGTTACAACTGCTTATCAGAGAGCTCAGAGTCTCTTCTGCATCAGGAGACAGAGACACATATCCAAATAACTACAATACAAATGTCTACTGATGAAGACTGAAATAAAGAACTATAAACATCTCTGTGGGAACAAAAAGGAAAACGTATTTGATTAATTGAGATTAGGGATATTATGAAGGAAAGCTTGCCAAAGGATGTGACATTTGAGTTATGCCTTAGAGGATAGTTTCAGCAAGAAGCCAGAGAAAGAAAATAAAAGGAGAGCAAGGGAAAAAGATATTTTTGGCAGAGAAAGGGAAGAATCTAAAACCTAAAATTGCATGTTTTATTCAAGGATTGGAAATAGCAGCCTGTATGTAGAGACTTGAGGGGCAAGGAGAAGAAGGAAGCTGTGGGAGGTCATAGATTTTATTATTAGAGGCACTGAATGCTCTAATGGGGTTTTAATTTTAGTCCCTAGGAAATGGGGACCCATATAAATAGGTCTCATATAATGAGGAGCCAATTAGGAGAATGTTAATGACCAATTCTTGAGTGTTAAAATCTCACAGCTGAAACTAGAAAATGTATACTGAACAAGCAGTATATGGTCCTTAACTACGTTACTTGATTTTCAAACTAAGAAATTCTTTTGTGCAAGAAATAACTGTGTAAGAAATATTTATTATCTTGTACAGAACAGTAGTTTACAACTAGAAGAAAAATGCAAAACAACCAAGAGAGGAAAGAAGAGGGAGAACCCATAGATCGCAGAACTGAGAGGGCTTTCCTGTGTGACTATGGGAGACTATGACTTAAGCTTTGGAGTGTGAGTCAAAGGTCAAGCCTTTAAAGTGATAGAGCTGCATGAAAACGAAGAGATTTTAGGAAAGATAAATAAACTGTTTTGAATATTATGGCAGAGACTTTGATGGGGGGAAGCTTTCCTCAACCTCTTTTGGACTTAAATGAATATATAATTCAGATCTGCCTAAGGAAATAAGAAAGGTGCTCTGTACACCATTTCCAAACATGTCCCAAACTCATGTACCTTGATCTCTGCCCTTTTACCACTGAATGAAAATGACAGGCAGCCCTACAGATAGAAGCAGACACCTTAGAGATGCCTTAGTTTATGAGTAAGAGATGCAAGGGAAAGGCAAATCTATGTAGTCTTAACTGTCCTGTTTTTAGAATATAAGGTTTTGTTTTTGTCTGATATTTAGTTCACCAGCATTGAGGTACCGGGTTTAAAACTCCTATAACACAAACATTACAACACAGTTATGAAGGTTATGTTACTAACATCTATGAGAGAGTGGGAAAAGAATTGAACATACCTGTTGTAGGAATGTTATATATACTTTAATAATTTCCTGGGGTTTTGCTTGAATCCCTGTGACTATAAACAATAGCACTCTATAACGTTGTATTTAATAGTCGTAATTAATAGAGATTGATTTTAGGTTGAGATCAGAAATGTGATGAAATAAAAACTTACTGGAATAGACATTTCTGCTAAAGGGAGAAAGAAAACTAGATTCAGTTTGAGACTGTTATATACTATGGGGACGTTGAAGTTGGACTGAATGCATTTTTGCATTATGATATGGCTACAAGCCTTTGAGGGCCAGGGAGTGGAATATGTTGGTTTGAAAGACAATGGTACCCAAAGGCAGTGGCACTATTGCAGGTGTGGCCTTGTTGGAGTATGTGAGGTCTTGTTGGAGGAAATGTCACTGTAGAGACAGCCTTTGAGGTCTCACATATGCTTAAGCCACACCCAGTGAGACAGACCACATCCTGTTGCCTGCAAGATAATATGTAGGATTCTCAGCTACTTCTCCAACACCATATCTGCCAGCACATTACTATGTCACACCATAATGATAATGGACTAAACCTCTAACAATGTAAGCCACCCCAGTTAAATGTTCCTTTATAAGAGTTGTTGTGGTCATGGTGTCTCCTCACAGTAATAGAAACCTCAACTAAAACACTCAATAAACAGTGAGAAGTACATAGTAAACTTACAATTAAAGAAATCTTATTGCATACAAAAACAGTCATTACTTTCCCTAGTATCTTCAAAATGCATTTGGGGAAATGAAAGATTCATCACAAGGTTGCAAAAAATGATGAATCATAAGGGACTATAGACCTGAATGAGTCTAATATTTATAGACTTATTTTATACAAGCATTTCTTTCTATTCCAGAAGAATGCAACTTTTGCTGAAGTGTAGAATTTAGAATTGGAAAATGAACCTTAAGAACAAAGTGTCTCCTTTACCTGTATTTTTGGTATAAAGGATAAAAGCTCCATTTTATTCCACAAAGATTGTCTTTCCTTATATGCTTCATGGCTGTATTATTGTAATTTAAAAAGAGATTCTGAAAATAGAGGCAATAAAACTGCTTCACTTGCCTGCTGTGAAATTCTCCCCTCAAGACTTGAAATTGAGCTTGCTCAACAGGCAGAGACACCCACCTCCTTCCTGTGACACTGAACGTGGCCTGTTCAGCAAGAGGAAAAGATCTGGGCAGTCTCGGGAGGTGGAACATTGAGTGTGCGATTGGCACCTCTGTCAGAAGAACTGTCATCAGATCCTGCCAAGGGGGACAGGGCAGACGACAAGGCAGTAAGGAAAGCAAGCAAGCGCTAAGCTAACTGCCTGGAAGCAAACATCACAAAAGCACCTAAGATCATTTGTGTTCTGAAAGTCCAGAAGACCGAGTGCTTAGTTATTGAACATATATTCCAGTCCACTCTGTGAAAAACCACAAATAAACTTTCATTAGCCTTAGGACAAGATTTAAGAAAAGCCTAAATTTTATGAATTCATCACATGTGAGGAAGGGGGTAAGGTGAAAAAAAAGAGATAAATATTGTGTCTTGCTATTTAATTTTGTGTAATAAAAATGCATTCCTTTTATCTTTTGAAAAAAGTAAAAGCTATTTTAACCGAAATATGCATTTGAAGCTCTGTTCAGACTCTCTGGTTTTGCTAACATTTCTGTCATTCAGTGTGGGTTTGCCAGGGTGGGTTTCAATCTGCACCCTTTCAAATGTTATGGGAAAGATATCTTTTAGCTCAAGGATGCTCCTTTGTATCCATTTCACCCTGCAAGGAACTCTGCCTAAATTCTGCAGTGTAATGAGGTTCTTAAAAGACAAGGAAAGTACGTCAAAGAATTTAGACAAATAAATGATTATCAAGACAATCAGTGAAAGATCTCCAGACAGATCTAGAAAAGGCCATCACCCCACCCCACCTCCCACCCAGTGGGTGCTTTGGCTACTCCACAATATGAAACATGAAGTGAAACCTAGAAGTGAATAGCCCCCTGGAAGTTGGAGTGGATGAAGGGATTAAGAAAAGGGAGTCTTCAAGGACCTTAGAGAAAAGAGGATGAGATGGCAACTGGAAAAAGACCCAAAGCATTCTGGCAGCCTCAGGCTTCCCAGACCTTCAGACAACAGCCTGCTGTTACTCTGCTTACACGGCACACCACTCACCCTCCAAAAGGAGCCCTCTTCTGATGAAAGAGACTTGTAAGATCCTAGACAGCCAAGTGACAGGCAAACAGAAGGCTACTAGTTTGCATCTGCTGACTCCAAAGATATGGAATCTGGCTTTCCCAACTGGTCAGGTAATATCGCATAAAGATGTCAATGTGATTTGGTATTAACTTTATGCAATAGTAAATGGGAGACCACAGATAAATATTATTATTATCCTCTTCCATGGTACGCATCACCCTGGCACACTGGTGGCAGTTCTGGGATGTTCCCCTTCCACTGCTTCGCTGCCTGGGTCTGCTGCCACACTCACTCGGTTTTCTATGGATTCTGCTTCAGATATGCATATCAGATTCCACTCGCATATGCATAGGGTGAAATGAGTTCATATGTCTTACCCTGGATCTAGGAAACTCAAGTAAATGTAAAATAATAATTCATTTTAAAAACTATTTCTCTCAATCCAGCAAAACTAAAAGGGTGGAAATGGTGGAAGAGAACAAGCAAGCAATTATGCAGGCAGAAAAACAATACTGAAATCATAAAGACAATACTCAGCCAGAAAACGTAATAGTTATTACAAAAATAAAGTATTATCTAAGTTGTTTAACTATGTAAATTAGGAATCTTGAAAGAGAATCCACCATTTCTTAAGGATAACTGCCTAGGATGCTGTGGCATTTTTGTTGTATATGTTTTCTAAGTAACTAACTGTCAAATGAAAAAGATTTGGTAGCAACTTACCTTATAGGGCCATGAATAATAATAAATTAATTGGAGAGGAATAAAGTTTAAGAGAAATTAACTTATTTCAGGTAATATTGCACAGTGTTGTTTTACAGAAGTGGTATCTAACATCTCCAAATGTAAACATGCATGATCTGCTCATATGTTCACACAGGATGCCTACAGTGCACACTCTCTATTTTCAGTAAGTCATGCATGGTAAAAGCCTCAGTTTCATTTTCCCTTATCTATTTTGATCCAGAGTCCTGGCTAAGAAGCTTGGAATAAGCTCAACTATTTCCAATGAAATAGATGATAATGTTCTTGGAAATTCCAAAACTGAAAATAATGAGAAGTATTTTCTTAAAAGGCTTGGTGGAACTACACCCATAAACAATTAGCCAGTTCTCACCAGACAAGCCAAGGCATCTCTCAGAGGATAAAGAGAGAGCCTCTTTGACGCATGTAAAATAATTATGCTAATGTGAGATGAATCCTCCTGATTGCTTTATAAGTTAAAATATAGTCTTGAGATTTTGCTAAGGCTTTGTCACAGGTCAGCAACTGAGGTTTTCCCAAACTAAGGGGAAAAGGAGATATAGTTTCTGTTGATTTAGAAGATTCCTGACACAGAGCTGTAGCTAGGCACACTGTTTGTATGGCAGACTGCATACTTGCACAACACCTAGGAATCATGAGTTACTCGGGGAAGCTTTAGAAGAAGTTCTGGAAATGAAAAGAGCAGCTTGTGGACTGAGGATATGGCCCAGTTTGTCAAGAACTTGTCACATAAGTGTGAGGACCTGAATTTGAATACTTAGCACCATTGGTAAAATTTTAAAAGCAAGAAGCAAGATTCAGTAGGTGAGTGCATGTAATCCCAGTGCTGGGAAGGAGAGGAGGGCAGTTTTCTGGATCTCGTCGTCCAGTTAGCCTAGATAAATCTGTGAGCTTCAGGGAGAGACCTTGCCTCAAATAATAAGGTGCAGAGTGATATAAAAAGACACCCTCTTCCACCTTCTGGCTGCCACACACATGTGTTTGCAAGTGTAAATATACGTGCACAGATCCACATGAGCAAAAACATCACACACACAGGAAGAGAAAGGGAGAAGGAGAGAAAAAGACAGAGAGGGAAAGATAAAGCATGAAAACAATAACACAAGTAATAAGTGATGGATATTCTGGGAAAAATTAGAACAAAATACAAAAATATATATAATTCTTCACTAAAAACTATGAATTTTTTAAGAATTATGTTGCTAAGTGTACAATTATATGTATGAAGAAGAATAAGAGATTATAAAACATTAACTTCCACCACACTATTAATATAAGAAAGTAATAATAACAATGATTTTTCTAATCCCTTGTGAGGGATGTCCATAGAACATAAGGAGAATAAATATTGTACCTGCCATTCATATAGGAGGTGATCTATGAAATTGCTTATGGAGATTAGGAAAGTTAGCCACATTCAAATAATCATGCATGGTTAAAAATAAGCAATCCTGCTCCCCAAAGTCAAATGCCTTCAAAGAGTCAGACACATATCACTAAAAATTCACCAGAATTTGCTAAATTAAATTCTTTCTCTCCTACCAAATGAGTTTCCCTCAAATATGCAGCAGCATGAAATGCAGGCAAAGTGGAGAAAGGAGTGTACCAGATTGGACAAGTACACCAGAGAAATGCGAGGCTGTGGAAATAGCCGGTCATGCCGGAATGAAAGAAAAGGAGCATTGTGTCCTTCATAATGTTGTACGTAATGAAGCTCCAGTACTCCTCACATCCATGTTTGGCTCCCTCTGCCAGATTCTGTAGCTAGACTGTCAAGTAAAGGTGGATTGAGCACAATTGAACACCTAACAAAAATATGGAAAAATAGTAGTTGTAACACGAATCTGAAAAGGTCTTATAATAAAAAACCCAGAGTCAGATATTGGGGTGAAAGCTGAAAGATGAGAGAAGCAGAGCAAGCCACAGCCACCACCTATTACCTCACCAATGCCACAAATCCTCTGAAATCCTCTGAGTCTGCACCCAAAAGGGTCTCAGCTGAACTGTCTTAGTTCCAGCTTCCTCACGCCTTATATACCTTTCTCGGCCCTGCAGTCACTTCCTGGAATTAAATTCGTGTGTGCTTCCTAGTACTGGGCTTAAAGGTGTGTACCACCACTGCCTGACTCTGTTTCCAGTGTGGCCTTGAACTCTCAGAGATCCAGACGGATCTCTGCCTCCTGAGTGATAGGATTAAGGGTGTGTGCCCACTGTCTGGCCTCTACGTCTAATCTAGTGGCTGGCTCTGTCCTCTGATCCTCAAGCAATCTTTATTAGGGTACACAATATATCACCACAAGTAGTACAGCAGTAACCACAAATGAATTGCATTTATATTTTGTCTTGTATCATACATAACTCTTTTATTTTCTAATTCTCTATAGTATCTCTACTCTTGGTTCTCAACTCAAAGTTTGGCTCTAAAATCATTAAAATTGGCATCACATTGGCATTTATTAGAAGTGTTTAATTTAAGACCTCACCTCAGACTATTACATCATTTTCTAAGGACACTACAAATGATTTTAAAGTTTGATAAACAAGTTTATTTTTGCCCTTTTATTTGTAATTCTCGCTCCACATTTATTGTTGGCTCTCTTTTCTCCTATAAAATTTTAAATTGCTTGAGATATTATAATGAATACCTAGAACAATGTATGTTCTCGATAAGTTCTATCCTAATCTTGGCTGAAATATAACCTACAAGTAGTGAATTTCACAGTAATTTCCACTCATTGAAACAAGAAACTTCTCTCATAAGGTCTGAGAGTAGTAATAATCTATGGTATAAGTTAAAAATGTAAAGAGAAGTTAAATGCTATGTTCATTTAGCTACTTAAAAATAGTAACTTCATCCCTGTAACCCATGAACATCCCAGCCATAGGTTCTTGGCCATATTTAAAGTACCAGGTATATGTTTCCCCTTGTGTAGTTTCAAATGCAGTCTGAAAACAGTTGTTCATTCTCATGGGAAGATCTTGTCATGCCCATAGTTATAAATTCATAAGATTCACAGTTGAATAAGGCCTTTAATGATTTTTTTAACACCAGGAGCTTGCATAGCACCCTCTAGTACTATGAAAGCTAGTCAGCATGGAGGAAACTTTCTGGTCAACAATAACTTGATTTCTTCTTACCCTGTAATCCAAGTGTTGATGTCTTCAGCAACAAGGTCTGTGATGGCTCTTCTTGGTTGGAAACTTGACTACATCTTGTCTTAACTAAAACCCCAGTGACTAGGTTAGCCTGTGAAGGATTTATTTTTCTTAATTAAATCATTGGAAGTAGGAAGACCCACTTTTAATCTGGATCTTTTTAGGTGGGAAGATCCACCTTTAATCTGGGCCACACATGCTTCTAATAGCCAGATAAAGGATGTGGAAGAAGGAAGCTTGCTCTTTGCCTGCTTCCTCTATCTCTCTCTCTCTCTCACTGGCAAGTCCATTCTTTCACTATAGCTTCCTTCTTCAGGATCCCAGCATATATTGAAAACCAGTAAGTTATATGAAGGAGTTGCCCAAATGCCAAAGTTTCCTATTCTGTCTGTTGTCAAACGTGCACTTATAGCCTCATGGGATGAGTCCTATGATGTGCTGACTGAGGAAGAGAAGAGTAGAGTCCAATTTACTGATGGTTCTGTGCATTATTTGGGCACCAGAAGTGGACAGCTGCAGCATTACAATCCCTTTCTGGGACAACCTTGAAAGACACTAGCACAGGGAAATCTTCACAGTGGGCAGAACTTCAGGCAGTACACATGGTCATATAATTTGTTTGGAAGGAGAAATGCCCAGATGTGTGATTGTTCACTAATTTATGGGCTGTAGCCAATGGACTGACTGGATGATCAGGGACTTAGAAAGAGCATGATTGGAAAATTGATAAGAAAGCATCTACGGAAGAAGTGTGTGGATATATCTCTCCAAACAGGAAAAGGATATGAAGATACTTGTGTCTCCTGTAAATAGTCATCAAAAGGTGACTTTAGAGAGGAGTAATCATGTAAATAGGTTGACCTGTTTTCTGGACAACTAGGCTCTTTCCTTGGTCATCCCTGTCATTGCTCAATGGACACATAAACAAAGGTGTCATGGTGGCAGAGATGGGGATTATGAATAGGTGTAACAATATGGACTTCCATTCATCAAGGTTTGTCTGGCTGCAGATACTGCTGAGTTCCAGATCTTCCAACAATTGAGACCAACACTGAGCCCCAGATATGACCCAGGATGGCAAGCCAGCAATCTGGTGTCAGGTTGACTACATTGGACCACTTCCTTACTGATCTTACCATGGTTCCCACAATCCTGAAGTACCTGGCCTGATAGAAAAGGTGGAATGGCTTTTTGAAGACACAGTTACAGCTCCAATTAAGTGGCAGCAGCCTGTAGATCATGAGCAAGGTTCTTTAGAAGGTGGTATATGCTTCAAGTAGGTGTCCAATATGTGGTACAGTTTCTCCCATAACCAGAATCCATGGATCCAGGAAATAAGTGGAAAAGGGAAAGTTCCATTCACTATCACCTCTATTGACTCCCTAGGAAGCTGTTTGCTTCAAGTTCTTCTAGCCTAGAAGTTTCGGTTCCAGGGTGGGGAGCACTCCTGCCAGAAGCCATAACAAACTTTCTATTAAATGGGAAACTCAGACTTCCCACTGGCCACTTTGGGCTTCTGATGATCTTAAGCCAACAGACTAAGAAAGGAACAACAGTGTTATGAGTGATGATTGATCCAGATTACAAGGGGGAATTGGATTGCTTCTTCACAATGGAAGTAAGAATGATGTCTGGAGTGACCGGGATCCTTTAGGGTGTCTTTTGTCTCTACCATGTCCTGTGATTAAGTCAATGGGAAACTACAACTGCCTAATCCAGGCAGGATGTCAAAGGGCACAGACCCTCCAGGAATGGAGGTGTGGGTCACTCCCCCAGGAAAAGAGCCAAGACCTGCTGAGGTGCTTGCTGCTTAGGGCAGAGGAACTACAGAATGGGTAGTAAAGGACGGTAGTTATAAATACCAGCTAAGGCCATGTGACCACTTCCAGAAATGAGGATTATAGTCAATGTGAGTGTTTCTGTCATAGTTTGCTAAGAATGTGTTTGTATAGATATTTCTATTTCCTTTCCTTGATTTCTTTATCATATAATGTAGTATCATTTAAGAGAATATCAGTGTTTGACATGTTGAAATTTGAGATACCTAAAGAATGTCCTTCAATGGACATTGCCACCTCTTCTAAAATTTATAATGTGTTTGCAGATGTATAAGAGGTAGTTATATCATGTTAGACATAATTACGACCTAGTTAAAATATATAAAACATTTGAGAGTGTATATGGGATAGTTGTATCATGTTACCATAATTGTGACCTGGTTATTGTTTTATTTGAAAATTAAGCAAGACATAAGGAAATATGATTATTGTGTGTCACATTTACAAGGAGTAGGTTTGCAATGACAATTCTTGATTGTCAACTTAACTACATCTGGAATTAACTAAAACTCAATTGGCTACATTTGCCTATGAGAGATTTTTTTTTCTTAAATAGTTTAAAGAGGGAAGACTCACTTTTAATCTGGATCTTTTGAGACGGAAGATACATCTTTAACCTAGATCTTTTGAAGTGGAAAGATCCAACTTTAATCCAAATCTTTTTAGATAGGAAGCTCTACCTTTAATCTGGGCCATGCCTTCTGTTAGCAGCCTATGTAAAGGGCATGGAATAAGGAAGCTTGCTCTCTTTGCCTGCTTGACCTTGGTGGCAAGTCCACTTCGTTACTGTACTCCTTCAGGATTCCGGCATATGCTGAAGACCAGTTGAGACATCCAGACTCATAAACTGAATGACTACTGGATTCTTGGACCTTCCATTGGTAGACAGCCATTGTTGGACTCGATCACAGGCTGTAAATCATTCTAATAAATATTCATATATGTATCTTATTTTCTTGAACCCTTTATTTTCTATATACATTATTCTACCTAGTCTCAGTCACTTACTCTCTTCAGATATATATTATGCCAGCTGGTTTTTATGTCAACTTGATACACATTAAAGTCATCTTAGAGGAGGGAACCTCAATTCAGAAAATGCCTCCATAAGATCAGTGTATATGCCCACATGCAGGCCTGAGGTGGATTGACCTGGGCTCCAAGGAGGAAGCTTGTTTCTGCCCAGTACCATGGCAGACTGGCAGGGCAAAGAATCATACACACCGGCCCTGGGCAGTCCACCCCAGGCTTTGAGGAGAAAACACGGGCCACCCATCACCACCAGGACGACAGACACTATTATGGTGAGCAAATATATGGTGTGATATGGAAGAGAGACAGAATGGTTCATGTCCTTCGGACAGAGGTATTTCTGAAGAGGAGAAAGAGGTAAGGAGCAGGCTGAGGTGTGTGGCTTGATTGCTACCCAGGGCCATGATGATGTCTGGGCCTGGGCTGGTTACCCAGGTCTATGTCTGGGTTCAATGGCCCTGATGCAGCCATGGTCTGTGTTGATGTCTGAGGTTCCTGATACCACCAAAGTCAGAGAGGAGAGGGCTGTATAGAGTTGACCCAATCCCTCACTGACTACAACACTAGGAGGAACTAGTCCTGCCCCTTACAGGCTGAAGCACTCAGGACAGATGGTACTACACCTTACCTGGGCAGCACAATAGAGCTGACTCTATTTACAGGAGCATGGGTGAGCTGGCCCTGATGGTGTGACAATGGAGGAGCAGGTAATACCCCTCTTGTCTGTCGTGTGGTAGCATAGGTGAGGGAAAGATGACCTCTTTCCCTTGCTCCTCAATTCTTGCAGGAGGTGAGAGACCTGACCCAACCCCTCACAAGCTGCAGGACTTGGCAAAACAGGCCCTGCATCTCACCTGGGCAGCACATAGAGTTGACCCTGTAGATAGGGACTCTGGTGAGCTGGTCCTGAGGGTGTGAAAGGGACAAAGCTGGTACTGCCTCCTTTGTCTGCAGTGAGGGGGTGGGGGCTAGAAAAAGATGCCCTCCCCCTTGTCCCTACAGCCTCCAGCTTATGAAGGAGCTGACCCTCCCCTTTACCAGCTACAACACTCAGGAAAGTGGGCACTGCACCTCATCTGGGCAGCACAGCAGAGCTAATCCTGTTAACCAGGGCACTGGTCAGCCACCCAAGAACATGAGCATGGGAGATCTGACTCCACCCCTCATCTACCATATGGTGGTGTGGGCAGGGTAAATACCCCCCAACTCCTCATCACCTGTGCCAGTTGAGAGAGCTGGCCCTAAAGTCACAAGAGCAGGAGAGCTGTCCCTGACCCTCACCAGCTGCAGCACTCAGGAGAGTGGTCCCTGCACCTCATCTGTGCAACATAAGAGAGCTTGCCCTGAAGGTGTGAAAGCAGGAGAACTGGCCCCACCTCCTGCTCAGCCCTGCAAGGGGTGAACTAGCAAGGGCAATGCTAAAGAGCTTACCCTTGTGGTGAAGACAAGGATGAACTGGTGGGCTGATTAACTCTGCAATTACCCAGACCAAGAACCAGGGTTATGAGTCGGCCCACCCCAACATCCACCCCATCTATGATCTGCAGAAGTACATGAAGAGGCAGATTCCTGCAGTCCCAAAGCTGCAGGATCTCCATGACACAGAGCAACAACAGGATATACAAGAGGAGCCCCAGTGAGGATCCAGCGTGAATAGTGTAGCAGAAGCCAGAAGCTTCAAACCAGACCAATGACTCTCTGCAATGAACACTTGAAAGTAAAGACACATGGATGAAAGGGTTTGCTGAGTGACTCACTGTACCACATTACAGCTTCTATGATGAGATTTTTCCTTTTTCTTTTCTTTTTTTCTCTTAAATCTTATTTTATCTTATTTGCGGGGGAGGTTGCAAGGGCAGAGGGCAGATACAGAGGGATGAGAAATGAATGGAATGGAGGTGAATGATATGAAAAACACAAAGAATAATAAAAAGAAAGTTTAATAATAAAAACAAATCTTCCAAAACAAAACAAAAACGTGTGTGTGTGTGTGTGTGTGTGTTTGTGTGTGTGTATGTCTCTGTGTGTGTATTCATTCTATAAATTCTGTTCCTCTAATGGACCCCGAGTAATACAAGGTCTTAACATAAATTTTTGTGGGGAACCAAGAGCAATTTCAACAGCCTGTATTATTTTGGGGGCCTCAGTAGACTTATACATGGTTGATTTCCATATGGCTTTTCAAGCATGCTCAGTGTTGCTTATTCCTCCTCCCACCACATCTTCTGCTCTACCCTCCAATTTAGACTTTATATCTCCATTCCTTAGTCACTACAAAAATAAAATAAGCTCTGAGAGAGATATAAAACATAACACACATCTGTTTACCATCATATCAACAGTATTACCCATCTGACTGTCTTTCCCCAAGACGTTATTCCTTTTGTAACCCATGTCTGATACTAGTACAACCCAGTCACTTCTACCCTTTCTCTGAAAGTACCATTATACTTTCACTCTAACACCAAACTATCCATAACCCAGAGATACTACTATTCTATTTTATTTATTCATTCATTCATTTATTTACATACTTATTTATTTATTTATGGGTTTTTTGAGACAGGGTTTCTCTTTGTAACCCTGGCTGTCTTAGAACTTGCTTTGTAGACCAGGCTTGCCTCAAACTCAGCTATCCACCTGCCTCAACCTCTCCAGTGTTGGTATTAAAGGTGTATATTACGGAATAATCTTTGTGCACGGTAAAGATGTGTCTTTGCCAAGGCACCTTCTAATTAGTTTAATAGAAGAGCTTACTGGCCAGTAGGTAGGCAGGAGGTATAGGCAGGACAGCAAGACACAGGAGACACTAGAAAGAAGAAGAATGGAGTCTGAGGAGTCACCAGGAGACACAGAGGGAGTAAGACATGCTGGAAGACAGGTAAAGTCATGCACCACATGGCAAAACATAGATTAACAGAAATTGGTTAATTTAAGTTGTAAAAGCTAGTTAGTAATAATCCTGAGCTATCTGTTGAGCATTTATAATTAATATTAAGTCTTCACGTCAGTTACTTGGGAACTGGCAAGAAAGAAGGAAAAATCCACCCACAAATGGTTCCCAAACATCCGATGTCTACATCCATATAAGACCTGTAAAAGCTTTAAAAGGTTCTAAACACACAAAATTGGAACCAAATGTGGCTCCCTAGTCTCATGTATCTCATGTCCATCATGGTACAGAGATACATGAGCCACCAGCTCAAGCCCCGCCAGAGCAAGTCCACCAACATGTCATGAATTAAATCACATGATGGGTTTAAGTTTTGTTCATGTAGACAGAAAATATTACTGATACACAGAACAGACAGATCCAGACAGAAAAAAAAAATGTGAACAGGTTACAGTATATTTGAAAGTATACATAGGCTTGAGAGAGAAAAGAGAAATGGTACAGACAATCATAGAAAAAGTAGTTTAAAAATAATAATAAAGTCTTTAAAGAAGGAATAAAGTAATATAAAGGTAAAAATTGATACAAGGACAGAAAATACATGGGGAGTCTGGATCATGTATCTTATTGTGTTGTCTTTAAATTTTGTGATTGTTGATGAAGGAATGACAGCTGCTAGTACACACTGGATTATAAAAACTGCTGGATTAAGCCAACCTATATACTTTAAAAGTATCTTGACTTCAAAATGGAAGTCAAAAGGTATGTTGCTTTTATGCAGAAGTTATGTTTTTATTTCCATAGAAAACAAAAGGCTATGAGATTGTTCAAGGTTAAAGATAATCAGGTTTGATCAAGGAAAAGCCCCTGAAAATTCTGACTACAGACATAAAGAAATAAACCTAGAAGAACTTCAAGATACATGACGTATATTCTACCTGCTCAAACATAAAACAAAACAAACATAAAACAAAAAAATCATCTTTAGCTAACTTGTGTACAATACACAGTCTATGATTATATTAATATAGATATGCATATTACCTTTAAAAGTTTATGTATTCTCACAACAAGGAGACCAGATACCTGTAGCTAAAGTTTTTCTAGTTCTGTTCAGCTCCCGCGACCCTGCAGCTGGCTGCTTGAACACAAAGATGCTTATATTATTTAAACTGTTAGGCCTAATGTCTCAGGTTTCTTGCTAGCTAGATCCTACATCTTAAATTAACCCATTTCTATAAATCTATACCTTGCCATGTGGCTCATGGCTTACCAGTACTTTACATCCTCCTCCTCATGGTGGCAGCTGGCAGCATCTCCTCTGCCTCATGTAGATGTAACCAACTGCCTTATTAAATAAGAGACACAGAGCCAATGTAAAGATGAAAGCCAAAGAGGTCAGAGCTAAGAGTCTTACCACTTTCCACCAGCTAGCCTCTCCCGCCAAGAGACCTCTCCGAAAGGGACTACTTCCTGTGCGTTTGACTTTAAATAAGAGTTCTGTTCTGCCTTCTCATTGGTTGTAAACCCAACTACGTGACTGCCTCGTCACTGCCTCTCTGTACAGACCTCCAAGTCTTCTATGGTTGGTATTGAGATTAAGGGCGTGTGTCTCCAATGCTGGCTGTATCCTTGAACACACAGAGATCTACCTAGTTTAGCCTGCCGAGTGCTGGGATTAAAGGCGTGCACCCACCACCGCCCTGGCTTTCGCTATGGCTTGCTAATAGCTCTGACCCCTAGGCAACTTTATTTATTAACATACAAATAAAATCACATTTCAGTACAAATAGAATACCACTATAGCCTCAGCCTTCCACTTCCCACAATTCTCCTCTCTCCTTGTCCCGCCTATACTTCCTGTCTGGCTACTGACCAATCAGCACTTTATTTATTAACCAATCAGAGCAACACATTCAGAGCATACAGAATATCCCACAGCAGATACCCATGAAAATGGATTGACCTGGTGATCCATCACCTCAAAATGCTTTTGTTATAGTCTCCTCAGAAATCTGTATCCAAAACACCTCAAGGCTGCTAGCTGAGGTAATCCAGCCTCACAGACTCCTCCAGTCAAAACTTAACTGTTATCCTGAATTTTCTCAAGGTTCCCCAAAATATTCCAGTACCCAAGACAACATGAAGTCATCTAGAAAGACAACACCTACATTCTCAAAAGATGTGTTATGGATGTTTGTAATTATTTAAGGAATGTTAGTTACAAGTTATTGGTCTTGGTCAAGAAAAAGAAGTCTAAACAGAGGAGTTAATTTCAAAGATCTACTTCTAAAAGTAAAATGGGAGATATAATATAGAAATGGTGAGATAAAAGGGTAGATTATTAAATCTACTTTAATCCAAAAAACAACTATTAATCTCAAAATATTTTACATTGGTATGGATTTGGGTTTATTGATACAAATTTAAAGTTAATTTTGTTATACTGCATGTATATTTCTACTCTTATTTGTGGTGTTGTGTTTATGTAGATCATTTAAAAATGTAATCTGTAATTAAACATACAGATTAATCTGGGCGGCAGTGGCATACATCTTTAATCCCAGCACTCGGGAGGCAGAGGCAAGGTGGATCTCTGCGAGTTCGAGGCCAGCCTGAGCTACACAGTGAGTTCCAGGAAAGGTGCAAAGCTACACAGAGAAACCCTGTCTCAAAAAACCAAAAAAAAAAAAAAATACAGATTAATAGTCATCTATAATAGTCAAACTTATAGTCATGTTAGGTATGTTTTGAAGGTCATACACAGATATATTTAGACAAATAGATGGTCTTCAAACACTTCAAACACCTACAGAATATGGCATTGAATACATTTAAAAAGCTAAGGCTTTTCATGACAGTGAGACATGTCTGCTCCTGATAGCATCAATTTGCTTCAAAAGAGGATAATGGGCATCAAAAAAAACTTCATATGGAGTTCATTTTCTTTATGACAAAAGCTAGGCATTTGGATAAAGAAACTGCCCTTTCCGCAATTGATGACAGTATATTGTCCTAACTGGACTAGCAGAACACACACACACACACACACACACACACACACACACACACACACACA
>CABHPR010112313.1:0-23573 GCA_902168415.1 Peromyscus melanophrys | reverse complement strand
ACACACACACACACACACACACACACACACACACACACACACACACACAAATAGTGACTGTCAAACTTTGCAAAGACAAGGTAGAACAGTCCTTCAAAATTCCCTGCTTCTCAAAAATGTCTGTCAGATATACTAAGCCTGTGGGCCCAAGTTGGATGCCCAAAAATCACAGAAGAACTTTGGGTGACTTCAGACACCCAGATGTCCATGTCATTAGGTAACATTTCACCCTCCTGGGGTCTTTGATGGAGATAATTAAACTTATATGTTATTGGGCTTCTGTTTATGTAGCTGGTCCATTGTTCAATTGTAAAGAGGTGACATTTCCATTCAGCTGGCTGGAATAGATCAGTGAATCTTGAAAGATGCCTAGAAAAAAGATAAAGAGTGACCCAGAGGAAAGAGGTAGGGCCAGAAGGGTGGACACCAGGAAATGAGTAGTGGTAGAGTGCTTTGCAGTAGCTTGAATCAGACTCAGGTTTTCTTTTTCCTTTAATATTTGTGCACGGGATTTGTTTATTAATAAATGGTAAAAGGATCATTTACACCTGGTGCTCAATGTCTAGCCTTGTTAAACCACTCAAAGGTGCATGGTTCTGCCATGCCAAGCACCACTGGCAGAGGAGCACCTGGGCTCGCACTTCACTCTTTTACCCCTACCTTCTGTATTTCTACCTTCCCAGGCACAGATTCCCAGTCCACAGGTGATCTCCCAGCTGGTTCTGCTTGGTGTGAAGTGGTGCTGGAGCAGGTTCTTGTCCTGTAGCCTTGCACATTTGTGCTGCATGCAGCTATCCTCCCAAGCCGATTCTTCCCAGTGCAGGCAAGCAGTGGAGCATCTTTGACTGATAAAATAAAAGCTTCACAAACATTTCTGATGAAGAGAGTAAAAAGGTGACTGATAATATGCAAACCTTAGAAAAATTTACTATTCATAACATACAGACCTTATAAGAGCTTACTACTGATAATATGCAAGTCCTAAAAATAATTACTAAAGAAAATAATACAATTTTGACTGATAAGTTACAAGCCTTAGAAAAACTTATTAAAATGGATAATACAGATATACATACACAGAGGAATTTAAAGGAGAACCAATCCCACCATTACATTATGAAATTAGAGATGAACAACCCAAGGTTATCAAAAAAACCAATCTTAATTTATCCAGTGACCATATAGGAACAGCCACCAAATCACAGGTATCCCTGAGGCTATGGAAGAGCTCAATAGATTCCTGTGGATATCATAGGTTTGAGGAGAATTAAGGAAACAATAGTTTCATATGGTATGCATTCATCTTTTGTGAGGCAGATTTGAGAGCCATAAATAAATTTAGTGAATAGGCTCTCTACAGCTTGGAATTCCCCTACATTCTCTATGGGCAACTAGTAACAGAATTAAGACTGAGAAGACTTGGTTACAGTAGTATCAGAACCTGGACCTCAATTACAGTGCAGGACCTGGTGGAAAGGTGAGGCTAGGACCACTAAACAATGAAGTAAGGCTAGAGGTATTGAAATTTCCCAAGACCAACTGCTTGGATAGGACAATTATGCTGATGTACAAATATAGTCTATATATGATGAACACACCTTGGCTTTATGCCATACAGCAGCTTTGAATGCTTGGGACAGAGTTGAAAAAATCAGAAAGAGAAGTTAGTCATTTACTAAAGTTATACAGGGCCCAAAAGAAGCCTTCAATAATTTTTTACAAAGATTGACTTTAGCTATATATAGAAGAATACCAAATACAGAATAATTAGACAAATACTAATTGAATCTTTGGCTTTTGAAAGGCTAATTCACAATGCAAAAGGATAATTAAGTATTTAAAGGCAAGATTAGCACCCACAGAGAAATGGATGTGACATACAGTCAATATTAAGTTTCATAACCATGATGATACTTGGATAGGAGAGCTGATATCCAAAGACTTGAAGAAAAGTCAAAATGGCAGATATTTTAATTGTGGTAAACAGGGTTATCTAAAAAGGGATTGCAGGCAAAGCATTCCTAGAAACAATGTTTTTGTAGGATAATCCAAACAGAAGGCCCCAGCCTTCTGAAATATGCAGAAGTTACAACAAAGGCCAATACTGAACCAATGAATGCAGATCAACAAGGAACAGACAAGGTAATCCTTTGCCATCAAGAAACACCTTGGTAGGCCTCTTGCAGGCCCCTGTGTCAAATTTGGTTCAATCATTCCCTGTCATCATGAGGGAAACTCCTCCTCAGAGCACTTAAAGGACTTAATGCCTATTGTTAAAAACCACACTGCTCTGGATGACAGAACAGCTTTAGAAGATAAAACAAAATTTTCAGGAGAAATCATAAAACAAATATTTTGGCAAACTTCTATAAATAATCAAAGACCAAAGTTAACAATATAAATGAATGGCATTGAAATTGAGGGTTTGGTAGATATAGTGATAGATGTAACTATAAAAAATCTTGACATTCAAATTAGCCTCTTCAGGAGGTAAATGTTTTGCTTTTAGGGATTGGAACTTTATCTCAGGTGAAACAAAGCATAAGATGGGTCAAATGCATAGGTCCTGAGGATTAAGAGGAAAATTAAAACCTTATGTGGCTAACATAGCAATGGATTTATAGGGACATGGTTTATTACAGCAATGGAAAACACAGATCAACATTTCTCCAATCTCAGAAACAAACAATAAAATTGAGAACGCTTGAGAAAGAAATATTAAAAAATACTCTTCAGAGCAGTCACAGACTGTTCAAATCGTACATAAATAGGACTCAACAGCTGGTGACCTTTCAAAGGTGCCAATAGCCCTACCTTTATAATGGTTAACTGATAACCCTGTCTGGGTGGAACAATGGCCTTTAATATCAGAAAAATTACAGACATTAGAACAGCTGGTAGAGAAGCAGCTAAATGTTCAACATATTGAAAAATCAATCAGTCCTTAGATTTCTCCCATATTTGTCATTAAAATGGAATCTGGAAAATGGAGAATGTTAACAGATTTGAGAGCCATAAATAAATTTAGCCAATGGGCTCTCTACAGCCTGGAATTCCCCTACATTCTCTATTACCTACAGGATGGTCTATTATAGTGATTTATTTAAAAGACTGTTTCTTTACTATGCTTTTACAATAACAGGATAGAAAAAAATTGCCTTCATCATGATTACTTATAATTCTCAGCCAGGTAAAAGATATCAGTGGAAAATTCTCCCACAAGGGATGTTGAACAGCCACATCCTGTGCCAATATTTTGTACAACAGCCATTAGAAATAATTCATAAACAGTTTTCTTAGTCTATAATTCACCATTATATAAATGATATCTTGCTAGGTGATTCAAATGTAGATACCTTAGAAAAAATGTTTAAGAAAGTAAAAAAAATATTGTCTTGCTGGGGATTACAAATTGCTCCTGAAAAAATACGAAGAGCAGAGTCTATTAATTACCTAGGATATAAAAAAGGTTTATAAAAAAATTCAACTCCAAAAGGTACAAATCAGGGCAGATCAATTACAGACTCTTAATGACTTTCAAAAATTGCTGGGAGACGTTAACTGCCTATAGCCCACAATTGGATTAACAACTCGAGAACTAAGTAATTTATTTCAAAACTTACAAGGTGACAAGGACTTAAATCGTCCAAGAAAATTATCAACTGAAGCTGAGAGAGAATTGGTTCTGATAGAGAAAAAAATTACAGGGTGTGCATGTGGATTGCTTTAATCCAGAACTTGATTATATCCTAGTTATTCTACCTTATACCCATTCTCTTAGAATTCTTATGCAGAGAAAAGATAATATTTTGGAATGGATACTTTTGCCATACAAATAGAGCAAAAAATTAAAGACCTATGTAGAAAAACTTTCTGCATTGATTCTAAAAGAAAAATTGAGAATTAAATATGATATTCTCATAGTTTTATTAGATTTTCCAGAACCTCTCAATATAGTTAGTGATTCTCAATGTGCAAAAAGAGTTGTTTTACATATTGAAACCACTGAACTTATTTCTGATGATTCAAAATTAACTTTGTTATTTATCCAATTACAGGACATAGTCAGAAATAAAAATTATCATCTATATATAACACGTATCAGATCCCATACAGGTTTACAAGACCCTTTAGCATAAGGTAATCATTAAATTAATCAGATATTAGTAGCAAAAGTGCTAAAAAGCCTCAGAATTTCATAAGAAACACTATGATAACAGCAAGTGTTTAAAAAACAAAATTTTCTATCACTTGGCAATAACTCAAGGAAGTTTGTGTAACCAAACTCCACTACCTGCAGGAATTAACTCAAAGGATACTCAAAGAAACGATATTTGGCAGATGGATGTGTTTCATTTTGCAGAGGTGGGGGAAATTAAAATATGTATACCATACTATAGATACATATTCAGGGTTCCAATGGGCAACTGCTTTGAGTTCTTAAAGAGTTGATTCTGTAATTACACATCTAATAGAAGTTATAGCCATCATGGGCATACCTGTACAAATTAAAACTGACAATGCTCCAGCATATATCTCTAGTAATATGAAACAGTTTTTTACATATTACAACATAAAGCATATTACAGGTATACTACACAATCCAACAGTGCAAGCAGTTATAGAAAGATCTAATCAAACTTTTAGAAAAAAAATGCTTAATAAACAGAAAGGGGTAGTTGCCCCCAGAGATAGATTGCACAATGCTTTATTGACTTTAAAATTTTTAAATGCTAATGAAAAGGGAACAACAGCTGCAAAGAGACACTGGATAATAGGAAAAAAAACCTGAAGTAAATCAGCTGGTATACTTTAAAGATGTGTTGATCTCAGAATTGAAGCCAGGATATGTGTTATGTTGGGAAAGAGGTTTTGCTTTTGTTTCCACAGGAGAAGGAAAGCTATAGATAACATCAAAATTGATAAAGATTCAATTCAAACAGTAGAGGACTCTTGATTAGGAGAGGTTCGTCAACCAACATGGCAATTTAACTCGATAAAAAGGAAAACTCACCAAAATTAGGGTTGGGGCAAGGTTTTGTTTTTGTCTTTCCACGAAAAGAAAAATATCCAACTGAGGAATTTAAATACCTTTGGACAAATAAGGCATCAAAAGAAGAGGGAGAACCATCTGGAAAATATTACCAAAAAAAAAAAAAAAAGAGGAATCTGGCCAAATGTTATATGATACTTCCAACAGAATAAATTTTCATAAACCTTTCAAAATGTCTGTTTTTGCTGGTCTCTACAGACATGTTAAACAGGTGGTCTTCATGTGATCCTGACTCAATTAAAAACTAAAGCTGGCTTTGGGGTTAGAGTGTGGCACTCTCTTTCTCTAAACCCAAGCATGTTTGTTTAAAAAAAATTCAAAGTCAAAGTCTCAGTTTTGTATCAGAAGAACCACCTGGTTTGGGACAGAAGAAAACCAAAATCTAATGACTATTATATTGTCACAAATCTCATAGCCCTCAGTTTTATTTTGGCAGTTTAAAATTTTGCTTAAAGAATAAATACTATCTCAAAATTTAAATTTTCTGTTTTGATATTAATGATATTATGAAGTACTAACTAATTCTAACATTAGGCTTCATGTGGCTTCCTGTATGTGATTTCAGGCTTGAGTGTGAAGCAGATATTTAGAAATTAAGCCTAGGTATCCTGAATGTATTTACTAAATTTTGGTCCTTTAGCCTCCCTAAGATTTACAGCATATGACATTTAATATATTTATGTTTTCCTCAATAAACAATAAACATTCCTAACAGCAATCTCTAAAGTCTCCAAACAGATGATGGGGCCCTGCAATTTTACCTGGATTGTGGTAATGCCACTAAGCTGACAAACACTACCCAAAGATCGGCTTTGGGCTACAAACTGCTCAGGACAATTTCAAGGTGGCTAGCTGAGACAGTCCACCCTCATGCACTACTTCACCCAGAACTCCAGATAAGCTCTACACTTTCCCATTACTCAGAGACTGGCAACAAATGACACAGCTATCTCTCCTGGGAATTGGCCACTGTAGAAGTAACCATCTTATTAAATAAAAAACACAGAGTCAATGCAGAGATGAAAGCCCAAGAGGTCAGAGCTTACCCTTCACTGCTGCTATTGTCCTCTGAGGCAAGAGAACTACTTCCTGTCTGTTTGTCTGTTTTTATAGACTTTCTATTCTGCCTTCTCATTGGTTGTAAACCCAACCACATGACCTCCTCATCACTGCCTGTCTGTACAGACCTCCAGGTCTTCTATGGTTGGTATTGAGATTAAAGGCGTGTGTCTCCATGCTGGCTGTATCCTTGAACACACAGAGATCTACCAAGCTCTGCCTCCCAAAAGCTGGGATTAAAGGTGTGCACCACCACCGCCCAGTTTCTTCTATGGCTTGCTATTAGCTCTGATTCCCAGGCAACTTTATTTATTAACATGCAAATAAAATCGTATTTCAGTACAATTAAAATATCACCATAGGCTACTGTTTCACTTTTTTCAGAGTGCCATCACCTCCCCTCCAGACTTGAGGAAGTAATCTTAAGAACATGATATGCACTTTCCCAAAAGATGGGGTGGGTGATTTTTGGTCTTTCTCTGGGTTATGGATATTTGTCATTGTGTAGGAGGAGTTGGTTACAAGTTGTTATTGGGTATGGTTAAAAAAAAAAAAAGGCTGAACAAAAGAGATTAGATTCAGGGATCTCATTCTGAAAAGAAAAAGGAATGATAGAAATGATGGAATACAAAGGTAGATTATTGAATCTAATTTCAAACTATAAAACAACTACTAGCCTTAAATATTTTACATTGGTATGGATTTTTGTATATTGATATAAATTTAAGGTTCTTTTTGTTATACTGTATATATGTTTCTACTTAGTTTAAGACATTTTTGTTATTCATACAAACTTATGGTTATTGTCCTTATATTGTACATCTGTTTCTATTTTTGCTTAAGGAATTATCAGTATAGCTTGCTTGATTATTGTGATATAAAGTTTTAGTCCTTAAAAGCTAGTTAGGATAATGAAGAAATACAGGCTAGTAGTCACCCATAACTATCAAACGTAGAGTCACGTTAGTTAGGTTTTCAAGATAATACAGAAATATATTTCATATAGTTAGGTAATCTTTAACTACTTCAAAGACCTACAAAATATGGCATTTAAAATGTTTTAAGAACTTAGGCTTTTCTTGACATGAGACACATCTTCTCCTGGTGGCACCAATCTACTTCAAAGTAGATGATGGGCATCAAAGAAACTCCATATGGAGTTGTGACATAAGCTAGCCCTTTGGGTAAGAAACTTTCCTTGCCTCAACTGCTGACAATATGCTGTCCAAACTGAACAAGCAGGACACAAAGAAACATGACTGTTGAACCTCACCAAGACAGGGTAGGACAGTCATTCAAAATTTCTTGCTTCTGAAAAAAGTCTGTCAGATGTGCTAGACCTGTAGGCCAAAGATGAATGCCCTAACATTGCAGAGGAACCTTGTGTGACTATCTAGGCAGCCAGCTGTCTCTGTCATTGCTTGCTATGTACTTCCTGCTTACTCAGGTAATATTATTTCCTTCTCAAGTCTTTGACAGGGTTAAAGACAAGACAGTTAGAGTTGTCCCAAATATTGGCAAAAGGCATATTAAGTACAAAACTTTGGACTCTTCTAGAGAGGACAACTAATGGAGTAATCTCTATAAATTTGCCAATTACTTATAGACTGGACACTGAGAATGCATTTCTTACTTGATAACTGTTCTTGTTGTATGTAGTTTCATTTTTTGTTGAGGTTATTGCCTTTCCTTTCTATTTGAGCAATACTTGGTAATAATTCTTATTGTATATAGTTTTGCTATGTTAGAGTTAGATCCTTTCCATTTTTATTAGACAAATGGGGGAAATGTTACAGGATTTCTGTTTATGTCACCACTCCATTATCAATTAAAAAGAGGTAGAGTTTCCATTCAGCTGGCCAGAATGGATCTGCAAGTCTTGTATGACTGAGGAGAAAGAGGAAGAGTGGTTTAGAATGAAGAAGTTGGGCATTGGCTCTTCTGAGTGCTTTCACAGTACCTTGGATCTGACTTGGGTTTTCTTTTTCCTTTAATATTTATGCATGATATTTGTTTATTAATAATGGTAAAAAGCATCATTTACACTTATAGCTTTCTTTAGTTATGATAAAATGTAAATTAAGTATAAAACTTTAGACTCACGAAGATAAGATAGATAATAGAATATGTTCTATATATTTGTCAAGTACAAATAGACTGGTTATGGCAACTGTAATTCTTACTTGATAACTGCTTTTGTTATATATAGTTTTACTATGTTAAAGTTAAAGCTTTTTTTAATTAGACAAAAGGAGGAAATGTCATGGAATAATCTTTTTGTACACTGTGAAGATGTGTTTTTGCCAACGTACCTTCTGATTAGTTTAATAAAAGAGCTTACTGGCCTGTAGCTAGGCAAAAGGTATAAGCGTGGAAGCAAGACACAGAGGACACTGGAAGAAGGGAGGAGTCTGAGAAGTCACCAGGAGACACAGAGGGAGCAAGATGTGATGGAGGACAGATAAAGTCATCAGCCACAAGGTAATACAT
Organism: Peromyscus melanophrys; assembly: GCA_902168415.1. Classification (NCBI taxonomy): domain Eukaryota; kingdom Metazoa; phylum Chordata; class Mammalia; order Rodentia; family Cricetidae; genus Peromyscus; species Peromyscus melanophrys. The sequence goes on along the minus strand of CABHPR010112313.1, from coordinate 14,971 downwards.
AGATAAACAGAAATAGGTTAATTTAAATTGTAAGAGCTAGTTAGTAATAAGTCTAAGTTATTGGCCAAGCATTTATAATTAATATTGAGTCTCCATGTTGGTTATTTGGGAACTGGTGGGTGGAAAGAAAAGTCTGCCTACAGGTGTGTGCCACCACCATGTGGCAACATTATTTTTAAAGCCCTGGAAAATAAAAGGTTTTGTCCCTTCTTGATAGACCTCAGAGACTATGCATGGAACAAGTGCTCACTGGTACTTTTATAATTTTTCATATGTCTTAAAAATACACTTTAAAGAAAATGTGCCCTTAACTTTGTCATCATTTGGTTTTACATACCAAATATTTTTACATTCCTCTAAAGACTTCACTAAAAATAAAACTTGGAAATTTCAGCCTCTACAGATCTTGTTTGTTCACTACATTAACCTCTTATTTTCTTGAACACTTGACTTTCTACAGAGATTCTACCTAGTCTCAGTTACTTTCTCTCTTCAGCAAATGTGCAAGATAGTTTTTATGTCCACTCAATACAAGCTAGAGTCAAATTAAAGGAGAGAACCTCAGCTGAGCAAATGCTTCCATAAAATCAGCTGTAAGGAAGCCTGCAGGGCATTTTCTAATCGGTGATTTATGGAGGAGGGTCTAGCCCTGTGGGTGGTGCCATCTTAGGCTGATGGTCCTGGGTTCTATAAGAAAGCAGGCTGAGCAAACCATGAGGATCAAGTTAGTAAGCAGCACCCCTCCATGGAATCTGCATCAGCTCTTGTTCTCAGGTTCCTGTCCAGTTTGAGTTCCTGTCTTAACTTCTCTTAGTGGACTGTGATTCAGGATATGTAAGCCAAGTAAACTTTCCTCCAAAGTTGCCTTTGGTAATGATTTTTCATCTCAGCAATAGTAACCTACCTAAGAGAGTTTTATCTTTGTCAACAAAACAGTCCATTTATAAATCCCACTTCCTATATCTCCAGTTAATATATGTTAGGAATGTTCATAATATTGTGATCTGTCAAAACTATACAGAGAAGCATGATTCTGATTTCAGACACATATTAATAATCTATTTCCAACTTTATGATGCAGGCAAAGGCCACATGGAAAGCCAAAACTCTCACGCCACTCAGAAACAATGATGACATACCTCCTTGGGTCTTAATAAAATTCAAATGGAAAAAAAAATCTCTGTTTTCACCAGATGGTGATAAAATTACATTTCTTTTTTCTATCAGGGACAGTCAGACAAATTCAACTATAAAAACAGACATTAAAGACAATCAAGATTCTCACAAAACAGTATTATATCCAGGTTTCAAATTTAAAAAATCACTCATTTTATCAAGAGAAAGGAAGATGTCAAATAAAATTTGTAATGTTAAATCAATAGAGGCTGAAGTGATAGATATTTCTACACTGAGGTGACATAGATGTCAGTTATCTGATTGAATAAATGACTGTTAGCATGTTTTAATCAAATGATAAAATGAAAAAAGAATCAATCTAAAAACTGTATGAAATCTAGGCACAGAAGAAGAGAAAGAAAAGCTAAACAGAAATTTATATTTGAAATCCAAGCAGATTTCTAAATGAAGTGTTAAAGTTATTTTCTATTGCTTTTTTCCCTGCTTTTAGTAACATAGAAATGAAGACTGAAGGGAAATTACTAGTCAAAATATAAATCATTGGGATACAAGGATAACAAAAGTTAATAAATTAAGAGATCTGGTGTGAAAAGTATTTCTAAAGGGAAAACACAAGAGTAGCTTTTCAACCTTTGCCTAATACTTTGTATCTCAACTTCACATTCTGCAGCCACACAATAAGCTCTTAATTATGAAATGACCCATTGATCGTCTTAGCCATATCAACAGAAAACAAGAAAACAGAAATATCTGTAGAAAAACATGATGTTCTGTGAACATCTTTAATCTACAGACATGTGGAAAGCCACATTGTACTTGGATTGCTCTAAGAGTAGACACATTAGATGTCTGGTCTAAATTGGATGCAGAAAGGTCAAAATGGGTATTATACCCACAACTTTTATGACCATGAAATATGTTCATAAAACTGCTCAATTACAAACATTGTTTTTCTTAGAATGAGTTGATTCAGAAGGTATCAAGAGCTAAGGTATCAGTGCTATGGGTGTATTGCTGAAACTTTACTTGTCTTACTACTATCTTTTTGTATAGATAACTTGATTTATGAGTTTTACAGGTCCACAGAGGCAGAGAAATTATATCCTGAGATGGGCTACTGTTATTGTTATTGTTCTATTGGACCTGGGAGGGTAGGTAGAGCCTAAAAATGAGGCAGGCTAAAGTCTCATGCAATAGCCAACTTTATTCAGAGCATCAGAAAATTTACACTCTGAAGGTTAATAATCACCTGAGTAAAGTGTTCAGTCATAGAGACAAGCCACACATGGTAAAAGCATGTTTTTCCATAGAAACATATAAACAAATAACAACAGCCAGTTGTAATGAATAATCAAAAGTGAACTAACTCTTATCTTCTGAACCTTAGCAGGACAGGAAAGCATATTCCAAGAACAATTCTGTGTTTTTGAAGAAACTGAGATCACAAGACTCTTGTCTTGTTCCCTGGAAGTTTTCTCACAAGCATTCAGTATTCCCCTCATATGACTCCGTTCTTGAACAGTGTTCTGACAGGCTACAGTGAAATTCCTACCCATAGCTATCTTATTTTACTTAGAGGATAATATTTGAGGCTTTTGAGCTTCTAGGATTTCATGGAATTTTCTATTTGAGTCGATGTTGCAATAGGCAGCGTTTAGCCAGTGTGTTAGCAGATAGAGTGAATGACTCATCTATGTGATAGCAAAGTGAATCTATCTCTGAGGGCTACATGTTGAATTGCAGTAAGAATATGATTGCAGATAGAATGATTTAATATGTTTTTTTTGTTTGTTTTTTTGAATTTATTTTATTTTATTTTACAATATAATTCAACTTTACATATCAGCCATAGATTGCCCCTTTCTCCCTCCTCCCACCCCACCCCCCTCTCCCTGGCCCACCCCCCATTTCCATCTCCTCCAGGGAAAAGACTCCCCCAAGGATTGAGATCAACCTGGTGGACTCAGCCCAGGCAGGTCTAGTCCCCTCCTCCTAGGCTGAGCCAAGGGTCTCTACTAAGCCCCAGGTTTCAAACAGCCAATTCATGCACTGAGCACAGGACCCGGTCCAACTGCCTGGATGCCTCCTAAACAGATCAAGTCAATCAACTGTCTCACCCATTCAGAAGGCCTGATCCAGTTGGGGGCCCCTCAGCCATTGGTTCACAGTTCATGTGTTTCCATTCGTTTGGCCACTTGTCCCTGTATTCCATCCATCCCTGGTCCCAACAACTAACTCTTGCTCACATAAACTCTCCTCCTTCTCGCCAATTGGACTCCCGGAGCTCCACCCGGGGCCTGACCGTGGATATCTGCATCCAGTTCCCTCAGTCACTGGATGCTAGATCCCATCCCTGGGCACCAGCCACCCCTGGTATTTAATATGTTTTTAATTGAAATAAAATTTCATGACTTTTTCCATCCCTCTAAAATCTCCAAGCTATGATTCCTCAAATCCTACCAATGTGCTCTCAATTCTTAAGTTAATAGCCTCTCTTTCTTAATTATTGTTACATGCCTACCTGTGTGTACGTATGCATGTGTATGCAGAAATATATACACACACACACACACACACACACACACACACAACCTGCTGAGTCAGTTTTGATGTGTGTGTGTGTGTGTGTGTGTGTGTGTGTGTGTGTGTGTGTGTGTATGTGTGTGTGTGTGTGTGTGCATGAATCGCAAAAGAGCCTTTAAACTTTGCACTTTTAAGCTGGGCGGTGGTGCATGCCTTTAATCCCAGCACTCGGGAGGCAGAGCCAGGTGGATCTCTGTGAGTTTGATCTTCAGAGCGAGATCCAGGACAGGCACCAAAACTACACAGAGAAACCCATCTCGAAAAACAAAAACAAACAAAAAAAATTAACTTTGCACTTTTAAACATTGTTGAGACTGTGAGAGATTATGGGGACTTTTGAAGTTGGACTAAATGCATTTTACATTATGTTATGGCTACCAGCTTATGGGTAACAAGGAGTGGAATGTGGTGATTTGACTAGAAACGGCCCCCAAAGACTCACAGTTGAATGTTTGACCCATAAGGAGTGGCACTATTAGGAGGTATGGCCTTGTTGGAATAGTTGTGGTCTTCTTGGAGGAAGTGTGTCACTATGGAGGTGATTTTGAGGTCTCATATATGCTCAAACTACACCCAGTACACAGTTTTTCCTTCTTCTGCCTGCAGATCAAGATGTAGAACTCTCAGCTCCTTCTCTAGCACCATGTCTGCCTACATGCCACCATGTCCCACCATGACAATAATGAACTAAGCCTCTGAAACTGTAATCCAACCCCACTTAAATGTTTTTATTTATGAGACTTCCTATGGTCATAGTATCTCCTCACAGCAATAGAAACTTTAAGACACCACCCCTTCTTCTCTTATATTTCCCAAGCCATAGATGCAGGAGCTGTGATGTAGATGTCACCATTTGGGTTGGACTCCCCATGATCCGTTTATCTTGCCATTGTTTCCAGTTGTGGTTTTCTGTGATGATCTCCATTTGCATTAGAGAAACTTCCTTGATGAGAGAAGCTACATGTAGCTACACATGTCTGTGGGTATAAAGATAAGATTAAGAATGCAATACAGAATGGAATACTATTCAGGTGTTAAGGAAAATGAAATTGTGAAATTTTCAGGTAAATGGATGTCCTTAGTAAAGATCATGTTGATGGAGGTAACCCAACCCAGAAAGACAAACACTGCATGTTCTCTCTTCTCTGTAGTTCCTAGCTTCAATTCTTACCTGTGACTATAATTGCATGGAGTAACCATAGAAACCAGGAAATTATAAAAGGACCATAGGTGGGGATAGAGTAGGGGGAATAGCAAGAAACAAGTGATACAAAGTATGATACATAATGAATGGAAGACTGCTCCAATTAGGAAGTAGGGAGGGAGGTCATACAGAAGGAGAAATGGATAAGGGACAAAATAACACCAAGGTTGCTTGATAAAGACTCAAGGCATCATTTTATATTTACCTAAATTTATACTTATACAGAATACTTACAAGTGTGTATATGTATGATATATAATTTGTAACATGCAATGAAAACAGTGTTTAGAGAGAGACTTGCAATACTTGCAATAAGAGGGGAAAGGGTACCAAGGTATACATAGGTCAGTGATAGTACTCTTGCCTGGTATACATGGAGCCCTGAGTCTTATTCACAGAACAGCAAAAATGTGTAGAGTAATAATATAACAACACACTAAATAAACTAGATATAGAATCAAATATGTGCCTAGAGCAGTCAGAAGAAAACAAAAATGAAATTGTTAAAAAAATAAACTCTTAGATATGAAAATATCAGCCTAGTATTCTTTGGGGAAAAAAAGAACTAATCTATAAACATCTGCCTAAGAATGTTACAAAGGATAAATATCTGAAATAAAAGACATTTCAGTGCTGATCCTACAGACATTAAAAACACAATAAATCAATATGTGGACAACCTTATGCCAACAAATCTGATAAACCAGATAAAATGTACCAAGTTTTGGAAATATAAAGTTTCAAACATACCCAAAGAAAACCAAATAAGTGAATTGTTATGTACTTATCAAAAACATCAAATCCACTGCAGATGAATTTCTAAACAAGAAAGTACCAGGGTCATATGATACCCTTGTGTATGCTATTAACAACAAAAAAAAGAAACAAACAAACAAACAAAACCACGATCTGTCTCAGAACACAAGAAGCAGAGTACTTCATAACTCATTCAGTGAATTAAGAATAACCACAGTAGAAACATAATAATGATGATTTAAGAATGCAAAATTGCATTTAGCTCATCATGATAACACATGCCTTTAATCCTAGCACACAGAAGACTGAGGCAGGAGAACCAGAAGTTGTATGCCCATCTCTACTACATAGTGAGTTAATTTTAAAAAAAAAATGAAATAAAGGGACTAGAGAGATGACTAAGTGGTGGAGTGCTTTCTGCACTCCCAGAGGACTTGAGTTCTGATCCCATCATTCACCCCTTGTCAGGAGGCTCACAACCACCTGTAACTCCAGCTCTTGGGGATTTTGTAGCATCTTACCTCTAAAGGCACATAACACGCACACACACACACACACACACACACACACACACACACACACACACACATACACACACATGCAATTAAATTAAAATTAATAAAATAATTTTAAATGTTGTTTAAAGCAATATATTTTTATAAACATACACATAAAAATGCCCACAACATATTAACAAATCAAATCTAATATTTATCAATGAAAATGTATGTCATGGCAAATTAAAATTCTTTCATCTATAAATGGCTGGCTTAACATTCAAACAATATAACCCACCACAGCAACAAGATAGACAAGAAAAGTTGCTTAACCAATCAATTAAACCATTTGACAAACTGCAATACACACTCAAACTAATACTGTAAACAACCTCATAAAATTACTAATAAAAGACAACTACTTCAACTAGGTTAAAAATGCATCAGAATCTATTATATTTCTCCCTACCAGGGAGACTGATGCATCTTCCCCTGCTAGACCTCTTCTCTTTATCTAACTTCTGTGGATTGTAGTGTGATTATTCTTTGTTTAACAACTAATAGTTTTTTTTGGGGGGGGGCGTGGACTGGGAGCAGGTGGAGATTGGAACAAGAGGGATCAAGTGGGGCAAGGAGAGAGTATAGAGAGAGATTACTGGAATAGGTGGGCATTTAAGGGGTGATATGGAAACCAAGTGGAAGATATGGAGCCATCTTTTGTAACCAGGCTAGGCTCCTAGTGGTGGAACTTGGACACCAACCCAGCCACAAAAACTATGACCCACAACCTGTTCTGCCTGCAAGCAGTAGTAGTTCAGAGCTTGCAGAAGTGGCCCAAAAATAACTGGTCTAACTTGAAGCCCAAGACACCAGAGGAAGCCCATGCCAGACATTGCCTGGATAGAAAGGATCTGGAAGCTGAACAGCTCAGAGACCTAGGGTAAAACAAACACAACTCCCACTCCTGCAGAAAAAAAAGTCAGTGAAATGATTCCTAATGACATTCTGCTATACTCATAGATCAGTGCCTTGCCCTTCAATCGTCATCAGAGAGACCTCCTTTAGCAGCTGATGGGAGCAAATGCAGACATCAAGATCCCAAATTGGGAATCTCTACTGGGTCCCTCCTTGGAACTCAGGAAACCCTTCATGTGGAAATTTCCTTTACACTGTGTGAATATATGTCATTGTAATTGGTTTAATAAAGAAGCTGAATGGCCTATAGCTAGGCAGAATAAGGTTAGAGGTGGGAGAACCAGACTAAGAAAATGCTGGGAAGAAGAGGACAGGGTCTTGGGAGTCAGGAGGAGACACAGAGAGAAGCAAGATGAACTTGCTGTACAGAAAAAAAGGTACCACTATGTGGCAGAGTGTAAATAAGAAATATGGGTTAATTTAAAATGTAGGAGTTAGCTAGTTACAAGTCTGAGGTACTGGTCAAGCATTTATAATTAATAAGTCTCTGTATGGTTATTTGGGAACTGGCTGGTGGGTTTAAAAAAAAAGTCAATCTACATCTTCAGAAGAAAGGCAAGGAAGAACTGTAGGAATAAGAGAGGTCAAGGACACCTGGTGAACACAGGCTCATAGAATCAACTAAGCAGCACTCCATGGGGACCACAGAGACTGAAGCAGCAAACACAGAGTCTGCATGGGTCTGCACCAGGTCCTCTGCATACATACTGTGGTCATTATTGTTTGGGATTGTTGTGGGACTCCTAACAATGAGAGTCGGAGTGTCTCTGACTCTTTTACCTGCTTGTGAAACCCTTTTGCTCCTACTGGGTTGCCTCATCCAGCCTTGATATGAGGGTTTGTACAGAGACTTATTGCACCCTGTTATGCTGTGTTCAGTGGATATCACTGGGAGGCCTGCTCTTTTCTAAGGGGAAAGGAAGGAAAAATGGATCTGGGGGAGGAGAGAAGGGGGGACTAGGTAGAGTAGAGAGGCTGTAGTCAGGATGTATTATATGAGAAAAGAATAATTTTTTAAAAATTAAAAATAAATATTACTCATTGTACAAAAAAGAATATAGCAGAATATCTTGAGCTAACATATACTTAATGATACAACGAGTTATATGTTTTCTCCCTGATGGTAGAATAAAAACAAGGGTAACTTTTCTTTTCACTTACATTGATAATGTACTAGAAGTCTTAGTTATTACTATAAGACTATTCAATGAAGTAAAATTATAAATATTGAAAAGAAGTCCTATCCTTATTCATAGATGGGATGATAATCAGATACCAAATCCCCAAAAATTAACCAAAGAACAATGGAGTTAGTAAGTTAGTACAGTAAGGTGATAGGATACATTGGTAATACACAAAAAAGTCATTGCCTTCCTCCATAGCATCAAATAAGAATTTTAAACAAACCTTTGGGAACAGCATTATTTATAATAGAATCAATACAAGAAAATATCTAACAAATTATGTATTTCATTCTTAGAGGAGACTACAAAATGCTGATGTAAGAATTCACAGATCTAAACAAATGATGAGATAATGTGTATTTATATTTTGAAATAATATCTTTAAGACTTTAATGCTTTTCAAGTAGATTGGTAGTCTTCAGTCAAATCTGAATCAAACATCCAACAATCCATTTTGTAGCTGGGAACTCACTCTAAAGTGTATATGAATAGCAAGAAGACCCAGAGTAAAAAAAAGGCACAGATGCTTCTCTGTTTACTGTGTAATTATACTAAATTACATTCATTAAAACTTCAGCATATAATAATTTAAAAATGTATCTACTATGCATAGCCTACTGAGCCTCACAGCTTAGCTGCAAATTTCTGGTAGATTATTGCTTATTTACCTTCTTTATCAAAGGTTACATGGGACCTAAAGCTCACTGCCACTGTCCAGAATGGAGAGCACAGAAAGTACCACAAGCTGGAAAGGAGATTGAAATTTGAAATTCAAAGTACAGTTTCCACTAAATGCATACTGCTTTTACAACATTGTCAACTTTATACATAGCCATATAGAGACTGGAAAGATGGCTCCGCAGCTATGAACACTAGCGGCTCCTATGTAGGACTGGAGTTCAGCTTCCAGAATCCAGGTCTTGCAGCTCAAAATTCAACTCCAGGAGATCTGACAGCCTCATTTAGTCACAGTGGGAACATAAATACACAGAGCATACACACACACACACACACACACACACACACACACACACACACACACACAGCGGGGGGGGGGGGGGAATGGGGGAAATAAACATATTTAAAAAGTTATAGGTGGAATCTCATTAAGCTGTGGACCATCTTGCTTGAAGGAGGAAAGAAGAGGATTCACACTGCTCAGTATAACTGAGCATAACTTAGAAGGCTACTTTAAGACAATAGCAAACAACACAGTTTGTCACTGACTGAGAAATACAAGCATCAATCAATGGAACAGGGCATGGATTCCAGTAATAGATGTATTAACAAAAACTGAGAAATAATTGTGCAAACTATTCGGCATCACTAACTACAACTAACTTGAAATACTACAACATATCTATTACAATGACTCTATCTATGTGGTACTTTGAAAGTTATTTTTTTAATCTATTAAGACAACACACCACTAGTTATTAGAGTTTCAGAAATACTATAATCTGGAGAACAGAAAGGGAAATGGGATTTTTCAGAAGAAGGTGTGGTTAAATGATTCTATATGGAAATTCAGTGATAGATATGATGAGTTGTTAAGCTATCTATTGAATCTTCTAGTGGAAAGAACTAACCTTAAAGATATTATTAGGAATTTGAGGTATCCAAGATAAAATATTAACTGTGATGAAAAATAATCCTAGTAAAACTGCCACAAACAAGCTGGCTGAAAGGATTTGGTGATCTAAGTATATTGAAAATGTATGGATTATGTAAGAAGAAAGACAAAAGTAACTGGAAATAATCACTATACTCCAGTTGATAAAAAGTGGTTTCCCCTCTAGGCTTTAGGCCCAGGAGCACAATTAGTGCCCCCATAATCACACCCATTGCAGCCCCAGTTGCAGGCCAGCAGGCAGGACTCCTGCAGGCTGGCCTGACCACGCCCCCAACTGGACCCTGAAACCTGCAAGCCCCACTCCACTCCCCAAACCTACCCATCCTCTGAGACCACAACTGTACCCTGAGACACAGAATCCGCCAGCTCCAACTGGACCAAGAGCTCGATTGGACCAAAGTGCTGATAGGACCAGGAGTGGCTCCCTGAGACACAGAGCCCATTTGCACTGATTTTAGGAAGCAATGGGTAGACACCAGTGCAAGAATACATTCAACAACATAAAGAGCAATATGGCACCACCAGAACCTAGTAGTCCATATCAGCAAGACTTGAACATCCCAATGTAGAAGAAGCAAAAGAAAACGACCTTAAATATGACTTTAAGAAAATGATAGAGGCCTTTAAAGAGGAAATGAAAAATTCCCTCAAAATCAAAATAAGGACAAACAAAAAATTGAAAGAAATGAAAAAAATCCCTTAAAGAAAACCAAGAAAAAGCAATCAAACAGGTGAAGGAAACCGTTCAAGACTTTAAAATTGAAATAGAGGCATTAAAGAAGAAACAAACTGAGGGAATGCTGGAAATGGAAAATCTGAGTAAATGAACAGGAGCTACAGATGAAAGCATAACCAACAGAATGCAAGCGATGGAAGAGAGAATCTCAGGCATTAAAGATACAATAGAGGAAATATATTTGTCAGTCAAAGAAAATGTTAAAGCCAACCAAGTCATGACACAAAATGTCCAGGAAATCTGGAACACCATGAAAAGACCAAACCTAAGAATAATAGAGATAGAAGAAGGAGAAGAATACCAAACTCAAAGGCACAGAAAATATATTCAATAAAATTATAGAAAAAAACTTTCCCAACCTAAAGAAGGAAATTCCTATGAAGATACAAGAAGCTTACAGAACATCAAATAGACTGGACCCCCCCCCAAAAAAAGTCCCCTCACCACATAATAATCAAACCACAAAACATACAGAATAAAGAAAAAATATTAAGAACTGCAAAGGAAAAAGGAAAAGTAACATATAAAGGCAGAGCCATCAGAATAGCATCTGACTTCTAAATGGAGATTCTGAAAGCCAGAAGGTCCTGAACAGGTGTTATGCAGACACTAAGAGACCATGGATGCCAGCCCATACTACTATACCCAGCAAAACTCTCAATTGCCATAGATTGAATAAACAGAATATTCCATGATAAAATCAGATTTAAACAATACCTATCCACAAATCCAGCCCTACAGAAAGCACTAGAAGGAAAAAATCCAACACAAGGAAGTTAAATGCACCCATGAAAACAAAGGCAATAGATAATCCCACACCAGGAAATCCCAAAGAAGGGAAACACACAACACTAGCACCAAAAAAATAACAGGAATTAATAATCACTGGTCATTAATATCCCTTAATATCAATGGACTCAAATTACCTATAAAAAAGACACAGGTTAACAGAATAGATAGAAAAACAGAATCCATCCTTCTGCTGCATATAAGAAACACACCTCAACTGCAAAGATAGACACTACCTCAGAGTAAAGGGCTGGGAAAAGTCTTTCCAGTCAAATGGACTTAAGAAGCAAGCTGGTGGAGCTATCCTAATATCTAACAACATAGACTTCAAACCAAAATTAATCAAAAGAGATCAAGAAGGACATTACATATTCATCATAGGAAAAATCCATCAAGATGAAATCTCAATTCTGAACATTTATGCCCCAAATACAAGGACACCATCATATGTAAAAGAAACATTACTAAACTTAAATTGCACATCAAACTCACACACTAATAGTGGGAGACTTGAACTCCCCACTTTTACCAATGGACAAGTCTACCAGACAGAAACTTAACAGAGAAATAAGGGAACTAACAGATGTTATAACTCAAATAGACTTAATAGACATATACAGAACATTCCACCCAAACACAAGAGAATATACCATCTTCTCAGCAACTCATGGAACCTTCTCTAAAATTGACAGTAACAAAGCAAATCTCAACAGATGCAAAAAAAATGGAATAACCTCCTGTATTTTATTGGACCATCATGCCTTAAAGTTAGAATTCAACAACAACACAAATTACAGAAAGCCAACAAACTCATGGAAACTGAATAATGCTCTACTGAATCATTAATAGGTCAAGGAAGAAATAAAGAAAGGAATTAAAGACTTCCTAGAATTCAATGAAAATGAATGAACAACATCCTCAAACTTATGGGGCACTATGAAAGCAGTACTAAGAGGAAAGTTCATAGCTCTAAATACCCACACAAAGAAGTTGGAAAAATCTCACACTAGCAACTTAACAGCACACCTGAAAGCTCTAGAGGAAAAAGAAGCAAACTCACCCAGGAGTAGTAGATGCCAGGAAATAATCAAATTGAGGGCTGAAATCAATAAAACAGAAACAAAGAGAATAGTATAAAGAATCATGAAACCAAGAGTTGGTTCTTTTAGAAAATCAACAAGATAGATAAACCTTTATCCAAACTAACCAAAAGACAGAGAGAGAATATCCAAATGAACAAAATCAGAAAGGAAAAAGGAGACATAAATGTAACATGAATCTTAAATAGTCTTATTAATAAAAAACAAACTGGAGCCAGGTATTGGGGTGAACGCTGAAAGATCAGAGAAGCAGAACAAGCCACAGCTTCACCTTGCCAATTCCTCAGCTGATTCTGTTTCCTCAGACTGGATGCCTCTCAGCTGAACTGTGCTGCTCCAAAGCCTAAAAGCTTAACCATCTCTAGTTCCTCATCCTCACGCCTTAAATACCTTTCTGCTTTCTGCCATCACTTCCTGGGATTAAAGACATGTGTCACTATGCCTGGCTTGGCTGTTTCCAGTGTAGCCTTGAACTCATGGAGATCCAGATGGATTTCTGCCTCTGGAATGCTAGGATTAAAGGCATGTGAGCCACCATTTTCTGGCCGCTATATCTAGTGGCTGTTCTGTTCTCTGACCCCAGATAAGTTTATTAGGGTGCACAATATTTTGGGGAACACAATATCACCACACATAGCAACTGACAATGAGGAAATCCAGAGAATCATCAGGTCATACTTCAAAAACTTGTACTCCATAAAATTGGAAAATCTAAAAGAAATGAACTATTTTCTGGATAGGTACCATATACCCAAATTAAATCAAGACCAGATAAACAATTTAAATAGATCTATAACTTCTATGGACATAGAAGCAGTCATTAAAAGTCTCCCAACCAAAAAAAAGCCCAGGGCCAGATGATTTCAGCACAGAATTCTACCAGAATTTCAAAGAAGAGCTAACACCAATACTCCTCAAATTGTTCCACAGAATAGAAACAGAAGGAACATTGTCAAACTCTTTCTATGAGGCTATAGTTACACTGATAGCCAAACCACACAAAGATACGACAAATAAAGAGAATTACAGACCAATCTCCCTCATGAACATTGATGCAAAAATACTCAATAAAATACTGGCAAACCTAATCCAAGAACACATAAAAAAAATCATCCACCATGATCAAGTAAACTTCATCTCAGAGATGTAGGGATGATCCAGACCAAGCTCCAGGAGTCCAGTCGAAGAGAAGGAAGAGGGATTATATGAGCAAGGGGGTTCAAGATCATGATGTGGAAATTTACAGAGACAACTGAACCATGCTCAAAGGAAATCATGAACTTTACACAGACAGACTGCTGTAGAACCTGCATGGGACCAGACTAGACCCTCTGCATAAGGGAGATAGTTGTGTAGCTGGGTCTGTTTGAAGGGGCCCCGGTAGTGTGATCAGGTTCTATCCCTGATGAATGAGCTGGCTTTCTGGATCCCATTTCCTAGGTCAGACACCTAGCTCACCCTGATGCAGCAGGTGTGGGGGGGGCCCAGGGGGGGAGCTTGGTCCTGCCTCAACTGAATGTACCAGGCTTAGCTGTCCCTCCATGGAGGATCTCACTCTATTGGAGGAGGGGATAAGGGTTGGGTCAGAGGGAGGTAGGTGGGGGAGGCGGGAGCTGGAAGAGGAATGAAAGGGGGATCTGTGGTTGGTAGGCAAAGTGAATAAAAAATTTTTAAAAAATAAAAATAAATTCATAAAAAAATAAATAAATAAGCAATTGTGGTTAAGCAAAACAAACAAATAAATAAACAAAACAATGTTTCCACAGTGATATAAATTAATAATTTTGAAACTCACATATATTTTATCTGGAAATAAGCAAGTTTAAAAATGACTCATGTATAGTACAAGCTGGGTTCTTATGAGTTCAAATTTAGAGAAAATGAAGAAAGGTAGAGTGTACCATATGTTGACAGATTACAATTGGAGGTGTTGATACTGAATCATGTTTGTGCTAACAGATATAGATACATACTGTAAAAAATATGTGTAGATATTTGCACGTAGATTATTGCACATAAACATTTCCTAGGCTCTGTCTGCTGGGAGATCATAGGAATAACTCCATCCTAAGAGAGGAACACAGCAGTTTGTGATCTTTTCTTCTAATATAATCCTTTAACTGAATGAACTAGGTCTGGTTGAAGAAATGGCTAATTCTCATGCTTGGGAAGCAACACACACACATAAGCATATCTTGTCATGTAAGAAAGGAAAGGTGTGATCACTAAATAGAGTAATTACGAGTATTTGTCAGCGTCAAGAGCTAATCTAAAAGACAATGGCAAAAGTTGGAACAATCTGAGAAACTAACAAAAGCAACAGTAGACTGTAAGGCAATGTGTAAAATATATACCTGTAAAATATATATATATATAT
>CABHPR010112312.1:0-17393 GCA_902168415.1 Peromyscus melanophrys | reverse complement strand
TAACTCCCTCCCATTCTACCCACACTTCCTTCAAGTGTTAGGCCAGTGCTCAGAAAGCTTCAGGTTCAGCTTTTCAGGTTGGGGATAGTCAAGTTATATAATAATCAGTGTATTTGGGGGTAAAGTTGGTTTTTGAAACAATAGAAATATTTTACTTTATTCGTTATAGGTCCAGATTATTTCTAGTTTGGGTAAAACATCTTTCTAACTTTTCAAGGGAGTCACCCAGGGAGATTATACACCTATGGAGGACAGTGAAGAAACTTCACAATCTCTACAAATCGATCTTGGACCACTTCAGTCAGACCAGCAAACCCCTTCTTCTCAGGACGGTCAAGGCAAAGGAGATGACGTCATTGTAATCGACAGTGACGATGAAGATGACGATGAAGAAAATGGTGGGGAACACGAAGTGAGTTCAGTACTGAAAGCTCCAGGGTTCCTCAGCTTTTCTGCTGCTGCTCTCATGCTTTAAACCCACCTTCCGGCGCTGGCCTCCAGCCCATCGCACTGTGCGTGCTGGCCTTGAGCTCTGGACCTTCTTCCCTCTACCCGAGTGCCGGTGTCATCACAGTGCTTGAAGTCTTTGGTGCTTCTGAAATGTCAGCGAGCGAGTTCTCATTCCCAGTCAGTCTCACTCGATGACCGAGGTTTTCTTTTACACTGATATTCGTTCAGGAGTGTGGTGTGCATTACAAATAATCAAAGAGCAAGCGATGCATAATCCGTTTCTAAACTTGCTGTTTCCCTTGTTTGGGGAATTATTTTGGTACTTACTGGAAGTAGGGTTTGGTGTATGGCCCAGGCCTGTTAGAACTGCCCAGAATTCTCCTCTTCAGTCTTCCGAGTGCTGGGATTGGGGGACACATGGCCTGCCCAGCTTGTTTGTTTCAGATTTCATCTGCAGTCTTAGTAAAAGATTAATGGCTAGAGATCCGATGATACATGCCGTTGTTTCTGGAGATACAAAGAAGAAATAGGAGTTGGTAGTTGTTTATTTTTTTTCTCTTGGCACTCTGTACCCATTTCCAAAGTAATCCAAAATTAGTTCATCACCCATATCAGGTGAGTTTTAGGTAGAATTTGGTATTTTTTCACTTTGGGACTTAATTCTGTATTGGTGGTTACTTTAGATTCTTTTGTTAATAAAGCATGTTTTTAAAACTAGTATGTTTTGATTTTCTTTAATTCTACTCGCATTTGGATATCAAGTGAGCCACTTGACACTTGGTAGATAGACTATTACTTTTGCACATCGTATGGAAACATTTCAGAGTTGATCACTGTTTAATTAATTTCATAAAATGTTATAGTTTTTCTCCTTCCTGCAAAACTAAACCCATACAACTCCTGAAACACTCCGATATCCTAATCAAAGAGTCATTGAAAGAGGTGTTAGGATGCAGGAGTGGGTGGGCCTGCACTTTGTTCACACTTGGCCTTTTCCTTGCAGGATTATGAAGAAGATGAAGACGACGATGATGATGATGAAGACGACACGGGGATGGGAGATGAGGGTGAAGATAGTAATGAAGGAACTGGTAGTGCAGATGGTAATGATGGATATGAAGCTGATGATGCCGAGGTAACTGGTTAGAGGTGTGGCTGTCTCCTTAAAGCTGTGCTTAGAAAGCTTGCTGTTTCTGTGATATAGAAAAGCCTGTGTTACCAGGATAATAAAAGTCTTTATACCGTTGGAGTTTTGTTTGTTTGGCTTGCTTGGTTTGGTTTTCCTCTGGTTTGTTTGCTTATAATCATTTGGTGTGGCTTTGTTTTTAAGGCTGTTCATTTGATTTGCTTCAGTCATTACGTTTTGTTCTTAGGGTGGCGATGGGACTGATCCAGGTACAGAAACAGAAGAAAGTATGGGCGGAGCTGAAAGTAACCAGAGAGCTGCTGATTCCCAAAACAGTGGTAAGATCACTAGGCTTCTAGTGGAATATTTCTTCTGGTAATCGTTTCTAAACTAACCTTAGATGTAATACAACTCAAGTAAATTGATAATAGGATAGGGTCTTACTAGCAATTTTCTGCCCTTACGACCTGTCCTATTAGATGTCATTATTATACTGTCTGCTACCTCATTGCACTACCATAAGAGTCAAACATCTTGGAACCTCTAATGTAGCACAGAGCCATTTGCCACTGCTGCCTTTACTGCCTGGGTAATTAAAGCAGGGATGACTGGCAGCTCACAGCCGGAAGAGGTCAGTCCAAACAAATAGAATGTTTTAAAATGTGTATGTAGATGTATGTCTTCAGATATTAGCACTAAAAAAATGTTTATTAGGAGGAGATAGTCTTAGCCATTTTTCCCAAATATACCCCATACAATACATGTTCTGTAAGACTTCTTTTGGGGAGAGAAGCTATTCATGTAGTCAAGCAAAATTAAGTCTAGTAGTCTGAGTAAAATTAAGGTTATAGTTGAATTTGGTCCATTTTCAGGTTAATTATGGGACTAGAGAGATGGCCCTTGAAAAGACACCAGGTTCAGGTCCCAGCACTCACGTTGGAGGTTCACAGTAACTCCAATTCAGGAGACTCTGATACCCTCTTCCAGCCTCCATGGATACCAGGAATGCATGTGGTGCACAGACATACATGCAGGCAAAAACCTCACACACAAAATAAAAATAGTTTCTCTTCTCTTTGTTAAGTTACTACTCCTGTGACTATCTTTACTTGTCCCGATTTCTTAAACCAAGTTTAAGTTAATAGTCTGACTCACAAAAATGTAAAATGATTTAAATACTTCATAAATAGCCAAATGTCAAGACAAGGTTCTGATTCTAGATCAGATATAAACTATTAATTCTCTGGTATCCTATTTTTTATAGTGGAAGACAGCAGAAGATTTAGACACCTGAGTGAGTAACAGTTGAAGTTTAGGAGAATAAAAGTATAAACATATCACTAGGTGAGGCCTTTCCTTAGTCATCTTGATTGATTGACATGCTGTTTTATCTAGAAAGAGTTAAGTAATTAGTACACTTACTAAGAATAATCCTGGGCTGGAGAGATGGTTCAGTGATTACGGGCATGTATTGCTCCTCCAGTGGACCTGAGTTTGGTTTTTATATTAGGTGGCATACAACCACCTGTAACTCATGCTCCAGGGGATCCAGTGCTCTCTTCTAGCTTCCATAGGCACATACACGAACATACATAGATACACATATGTACACTTAAACATTAAGAAAAAATAGCAAAGCCCAAATTTAGTAAATATTTGCTGTATCATATGTTGAGTTTTAAAGAGAATGTACTTACTTGCATGTTGTTTGCTCTGTTAATGATCATGAGTGAGGCATAAGAGAGGTACATGTCTGTAATCCCAGCCCTTGGGAGATAGGGGGACCAGGAGTTAAAGGTCAGCTACTACATAGCAAGTTTGAAGACAGCCTGGACTGAGGCCCTGTCTCAGATCCTTCAAGAAAAACAACTCAGAGACGAGGGCTCCGGGACTTGTTACTGTGGCCGGTTTCCAAACGGAAATCTTTCTTCCTTAGGTGAGGGAAGTACCAGTGCAGCAGAGTCGTCCTTCTCTCAGGAGGCTGCTCGAGAACAGCAGCCCACGTCAGCATCTGAGAGACAAACCCCTCGAGCACCCCAGTCACCAAGGCGCCCACCACATCCTCTTCCCCCACGCCTGACCATTCACGCTCCACCTCAGGAGTTGGGACCACCAGTTCAGGTATTAAAAGACGACAGCTTCTGAAAAGGGCACCTTTTAAAATGTGACTTTCCATTAGACAGACTCCCTTCCTTCCTTCCTTCCTTCCTTCCTTCCTTCCTTCCTTCCTTCCTTCCTTCCTTCCTTCCTTCCTTCCTTCCAGATGTTACATGAATTTTTTAATGTTTTGGCATGCTGTAAGATTTTATAAGTTTGCATTTACAAATGAATTGACACATGGAAACATGTCTTGCTAAAAATTTTTTATAGCTATGTATGTATATGTATAAAAATGATTATAGTCATAGCAAATAAATTTCTGGTTGCTAGTATAGGCTTAAAATTTCTTTCTTAGATTTTAATTAGTGTGAAATGCTTTTTGCCAGCTCATTAACATTTGTTTTGAACATTTCTTCCTGTAAAGTGCATAGATTTTTTTTTAAATTATTGTTCTACTTAACTTTTTTTTCACATGTGTAATTAAATATTTCCACTTAGTTAATTAATAACCCTGTATGTTGAGCATGGAATAGATTTGGCTGTGTCTCAGTCAGAAGCTCTTGCAGAATATGGCAGGGAACACACAAAGGTTCCATTAAGTTAGCCTGGGTTTTACTCCTGACATGGGGAATATATTAAGAACCATTATATATAAATAGAGCTAAAATTAAGAGTAGCGGAAATCGGGTGTATACCTTTAATCGCAGCACTCAGGAGACAGAGGCAGGCAGATCTCTGTGAGTTCAAGGCAAGCCTGGTCTATAAAGCGAGTTCCAGGACAGCCAGAGCTACACAGAGAACCCTTTCTCAATCACCACCACCACCACCACCACCCCCAAAAAGGGTAGTGGAAATTACTTCATATTTGAAAATACAAAGTCTGAAGGAATCATTTGTGGGTGTCACAAAGCATTCAGTCTGTCAGTTCAAGATTGTCTTAGCTGTGGAGTAATAAGTCAGTTCAGTATAAGCTACGATGGAAAACCTCACTTGTTAATACTTAATCAAAGAGACAGGGGCTAAGTGTATGTACATGTTCAAATTAAATATTAGGGTGTCTTTTGGTTCATAAATACCTTAATATAATTTAAAATGTATCATGTATCACTGATATTTGTAATAGATAAATAGTTGCAATTTAGAAATGTCCTGTTAATTACAAATCTTCTCCAGTTAGTTATTTCATTGCCAGATTAATAAACTATGTCTTTGGTGTTTGTTTTATTGCCTAATTCTTTAAAACAAATGTAATTCCTTCTCTAACACAGAGAATTCAGATGACCCGGAGGCAGTCTGTAGGGCGTGGACTTCAGTTGACTCCAGGAATAGGTGGTATGGTTAGTATCTAGCCATCATGTGTGCATTGAATCTACACATACATGGTTAGGCCTGTTAAGTCCTGCATTCTGTCTTTGTTTCAGCAACAACACTTTTTTGATGATGAAGACAGAACAGTTCCGAGTACCCCAACTCTTGTGGTGCCGCATCGCACTGATGGGTTTGCTGAAGCTATTCAGTAAGTTGATGAAATGGGAATGTTTGGTGACGGACGCATCAGCTTCTTTCTGTTTACCTCATAAATTGATTGTTTTTTTGATGCATCATTTGTAGAGTCCTACCCTGCTGTCCGCTGATCTGCACATGGAGTAGGGGGAGAATGAGAAAGTAGTGCTGAGGAAGTTTATATAGGGGAAGAAACTACATCTACTAAGAGAGTGTGGCAGAGCTTAAGAATGTGGTTCCACAGTCAGAATGCTTGTGTTTGAAACCTGTCTCTAGGGTTTCCTCACAAGAGCAGATGCCTTGCTGCCCCTTCTTCTGAGTAACTTCATTTACTGATAATGGTTCAGTTTGTGCTTACATGTTTACATACTACCTAACACAGTGAATGCCCTATAGGTGCTGGTGGGAGGGTTTGTCATTGCAGGGGTCATGGTAGATAGTGTATTGTGAAAGCTTAGAGTAACCAGCTGTCACCTAACTGTCAAGGAGAGTGACAGTGTAAGTGATCTTTGTTAACAGAAATGGAGACAGGTTTGAAAACCAACCTGAAGGAAAGGCTTTAACTAAAAGTATACTTTCGAGTAGAAATGAAAATTAACTAGATAATTACAGAGGTATAATCCATAAGCACTTGTAATTATGGGTAGCTGGAAAAGAGAGGGAAAGAAATGAGGCTGTTTTATGTCCTAAATAGGCAATGGGATACATGATATCATTGTAGGATACAGGCAGAAAGCAATTGATCTAGTCATCTAAGGCAAGGGTTTTTCTAAATCTTAGAGCTAGATGTTTAGCTTGCAGTAAGCCAGAGAGTAACTTATTTTAAATTACTAAACAGTGAAAACTACAGTTAGAAACAAAGCGTGCGCTTGCTTGCTTGCTTGCTTGCTTGCTTCTTGTTGTTTGTATCTGTGTTTCAGACAAGTTCAAAAACATCAGCATAGTCCAGGGAAGCTAAAAGTTAAATAAATCAAAGTATTCATATTACTAAATTTAATGATGATATTTTTGCAAGATACCCTTTATTGACACCATTTTCAGTTTCCCTGCTTATTAACGTGCCTCTTTTTTCTAATAGTCTTTTCCTTTCATGGTTTAAACAAGCAGCATTAAATTTACCATCAAATTAATTTTTGTCCATTTAGTTCTCCACAGGTTGCTGGTGTTCCTAGATTCCGGTTTGGGCCACCTGAAGACATGCCACAGACAAGTTCCAGCCACTCTGATCTTGGCCAACTTGCTTCTCAAGGAGGTAAAATAGCAAATAAGCCTGAGATTTCTTAAATTCATGTATGAGGTATAAGTTAGTATGCTGTGACTTTCTTTAAATTGCTGTAATATAATCCCTGCCCTAATTTACATGAAGCTACCGATGTGGCTCTTATTAAGCATTGCCTTTTCTAATCTCATCAGCAAAGTTCTGGTTCCCTTAGCCTGAAAACTGGTTTTATATTTGTATATTGTCTTAATTACTGTTCTAGTGCTGTAATGAAACACTGTGACCAAGACAACTTACAAAAGGGATTTAAGTGGGGACACTGGCTTACAGTTTCAGAGAATTTGTCCCTCATCCTCATGCCAGAGAGCATGGTGACAGTCAGACATAGTGCTGGAAAAGTAGCTGAGAGCTTTACATCCTGATCTGCAAGCAGGGAGAGAGGGACACTGAGCTGAGCTTGGCATGGGCTGTTGAAACCTCCAAGCCCGCCCTGGTGACACACCTCCCACAAGGCCGTACCCTCCAGCAAGGCTCTACCTCCTAATCCTCCTCAGACAGTTCAGCTAGCTAGAGACCAAGCCTTCAAACAGGAGCCTTTAGGAGCCATTCTCATTCAGAGTACCACATAGATCTTCAAAGATATATGTTGAACCAATAAATAGACTAATTATTAACCAGCTGTTTTAAGTTTAGGAGTGCAGTGTATTTTTTGTTTACAACTTGAGAGTTGTGGCAAACCTAATTAAATAAATGGCTAGTTAGACTTTCCCTATTAATATTTGTTTTCAAAATAAAGTATGAGCTATAAAATAAAATGATGGGCTGGAGAGATGGCTCAGAGGTTAAGAGCACTGTCTTGCTCTTCCAGAGGTCCTGAGTTCAATTCCCAGCAACCACATGGTGGCTCACAACCATCTATAGTGAGATCTGAAGCCCTCTTCTGGCATACAGCAAACTTGTAGAAAGAACACTGTTTACATAATAAATAAAATAAATCTAAAAAATAATGAAAATATAAAATAAAATAAAATAAAATGACCCCAAAATTAAGTAGTAGAGGTAGATGATACCTGTTATGTGAATTATACTGTTTGTAGAATTAATTACCATTAGCCCACTAGTGGAATTCAGCATATTTCTGGGAAACTGGCGTTTTGCAAGTGAATAGAGAAGTCTAGTAGCCACTCCTAACTCACTTTATAACCATAGGGAAAGTTAAGTGTCACTAGAAGATTACTAACCTTGGCAGTTAGGTGGGGACTAGATCTCAACCGAGTACTTGTTCATAGTTGGACATTCCATAAAATTAGCTTGTTTTAAACTCTTAGCAAAAGTACCTTTTGTGTGTGTGATTAATATGTTCTAATAATAAAAGAGACGCTTTTGCTAATTATTTGGAGGTACTTTAATTAGTGTTAAAGAGTTTAAAAGAAGTGTTGAATATGTACTGAGCTTGATTTTTGCTTGATGGAACAACTAAATTATGAGCTTCACAAGAAAATTATACACTTGGTGCTAATTCTTTGCTTTGGCATTTTTATGTTCTTTTAGTCACTCACTGATACTCACAATGTCTCTAGGTTTGGGAATGTATGAAACACCCCTCTTTCTGGCTCATGAGGAAGAGTCTGGTGGCCGCAGTGTTCCCACTACACCTCTCCAAGTAGCAGCTCCAGGTTGGTGCCAAATAAATGAGGACATTTTGTTTCATTGGTGACATAGAACCCCATAGAATCTGTTCTGGCTCAAAGTTAATGAACCACAAAGGTAACTGTTTATTCTCTTTCTTTCTAAGTGACTGTGTTTACTGAGAGTACCACCTCTGATGCTTCAGAACATGCCTCTCAGTCTGTTCCGATGGTGACAACGTCCACAGGCACTTTATCCACGACAAACGAACCAGCAGCAGGTGACGATGGAGACGAAGTGTTTGTGGAGGCAGAGTCTGAAGGGTATGATTTCATTGTATAGTTTTTGTGTGTTGTCATAATTGTTTGCTTTAGCAAGCAAATATGTCAGAGTCTGTTTTCAGTGGTATCCTACTCTGTGGATAAACCCAAGACTATATTTGGGAAAGCTACCTTGCATTCAGAATCTAGCCAGCTTCAGAATTTAGGATTACTATGAGAGATGATTTTAAAAAGCTTTTTTTTTTTTTTTTAAGATTTATTTATTTATTTATTTATTTATTATGTATGCAGCATGTATGACTGCAGGCCAGAAGAGGGCACCAGATCTCATTACAGATGGTTATGAGCCACCACATGGCTGGGAATTGAACTCAGGACCTCTGGAAGTGCAGACAGTGCTCTTCACCTCTGAGCCATCTCTCCAGCCCCTTAAAAAGCATTTTTGAAAACTTTTTTTCATTCTAAGGAAACAGAAATAATTTGCTAAAAGGAGCCCATGGAGAATTAAGTTTCAAACTGGAATCTAATTCTTATAAAGTGGGAAGTTTGTACTTTTTTAATGGTCAGAAACATTGCTGATAGAACACATTTTCTGCTTAGAGCTGAAGGGCTTAATTTTCTTTGACAATACTTCATAAGCCAGGTCTACTGGGGTATAATAATAAGGTAAAAAGAAAGTCTGTTTGTATTCTTTAACATTAGTACTTAATTTGGGGGAAGATATAAATTCCACTGAGAATATTAGCTGTTACTAATTGTATACAGAATAAATCAAAAAGAATTTGGGATACATTCTCGAATCAGTTTTACGTTTTCTAATCAACATTTATTTTCTTAGTATTAGTTCAGAGGCAGGCCTAGAAATTGACAGCCAACAGGAAGAGGAGCCTGTGCAAGCATCTGATGAATCTGATCTCCCCTCAACTAGCCAGGACCCTCCTTCCAGCTCCTCTGTGGGTAAGGACTGTACCCATGGAGCGTGCATTCATTGCCCTTGTCTGCAGAGATACTTACCAGAGACGTATCTCTCATATCCACACTCCTGACTTTTAAAACACATTGTTTAATTTTATCATTAATAGGAACTTACATTATTATTACAAGGCTATTCTGGCATTGATAATCAGAAGCATGGAGAAGGTAGATCTACACAGGAGTAGTTCACTTATATTTTATCCAGATAAATGGTGTCAGCACAGGTCATATAAAATATTTGGGTTTCTTAACTGTGCTGCTTATATTCTGGTTTCTTCTCAGATGAAGGAACTGTTCGCTGTCTAAAGTACTACTTGAATTGGAGGGGGTGGTTGTACTGGGAAGGAATCAAGGGAGTGTTTTCCCAGCTCTCCTTCTGTTTGAACCAGAGCAGCTTTGATTTGAGGGTTGGAAGGTGGGACTCCATTTACTTCAAAACCATGTTTGAAATTTACTCATGTAAAGAGTTGTCTTCAAGTTTTTTAATTTAATTTTGGAAAGATTATGTCTTCCTATAATAAAAGTTACTTCTGTGGGTTGTTTTTTTTTTTTTTTTAAATAATGGCGTCTTTTGAGTATTGACAATATTTCAGGCTATTCTCATATACTGTTCTCACAACAACCCTATTTGGGTAGGGATCCATTCCCATATTTTAGATATGAGGACTAAGGCTTAGAAAGGTTAAATTACTTCACAAGGTCATGTAGTTAATAAACTATAAGCCAGGATGCAAGTTTGGCTTATAATCACATAATTTTGCGGTCCCAAAATTTCTTCCTATCCCTCTTGGTTGTTTTTCTGATGTGTTGACCTATTGGCTTACATCTCTAGGTTCAACTCCTATATTAATATTTTGGCAGCTAGCTTCTTTATATATCCACATTTCAAACTGCATCTTATAGTCAGAATTGCAAAAAAAAAAAAAATTAATGTATGTAACTCTCAGTTTTATGTACAAATCAGAAATTAAGTATAATTATTAGTCCTGTTGAGGTTCTCTGAGAATTGTCTTTCCTCAATAGTAGAAGTAATACTAGTTACCAAATTAGCCCTTGCATGAGAAAATGTGGTGGGTTGTCACTGGAAAATAGACTGTCTTTAATATTAATTTCGTTCTCCGTCTGAGTACTCATTCAGCAAAGTTGAATGTCTGCCATAGAGAATTTCACAAGAAGTGTGGCCAAGAAACTGACATTTGGAAAGGGATCAAAGGTCTGCAGTGTATAAAGTCCCATAAGCCATTGGGTTGTGTCTGGGCCATTCAAAGTCAGCAAGGAGGTCACTGTGACTGGAGCAGACTGAGGACTGAGACTGGGGAGCCGTTGAGAGGAGTAGGGAGGAAGAGTCGGGTAGACCTTCGTAGTTGTTCATAATTGTCCTTCATAGTTCACAATTGAAATTCTTCACATAGATGAATGTAACACTGCAGTTGCTTTGACCATGGTATATAAAGAGACTAACATTTCATAATGAACAGAAACAGCCAAACTTGGAAGCTGTTATATGCGAATGACAGTGACTTGGACTGTCATAGATGTGTGGTTGTGCTGAGTTTATTTAAATTTGAGCTGGCAGGATTTGCTAATGATTAGATCTCAGGTATTAGCCAAAACTACAAGTCAGATATGTTACAGTAGTCTGTCTTCTCTGGGACCTGATTCTTTGTTACCATAATATACCCTGCCCCTGGAACCATGAGTATACCTGAGTAGTTGACTAAATAAACTCCAATTTTTTTTCTCCAGGTAGATTTTTTTGATGCTGTGTTTCAGTTTTTTGTTTTGTTTTTTTCACTTTCTACTGTACCATGTTTGTGTGATTGTTTAGTTTCCTTCCCTCATAAGAGCAAACTTAAGCAGGCACATCTGAGTTTGTCTGTGTGTTGATCTAGTAACTGTAGCTGCTTTGTTGGTTAACTCGCTTTCCTTATATCTTAATGCTTTCTTTAGATACTAGCAGTAGTCAGCCGAAGCCTTTCAGACGAGTAAGACTTCAGACAACATTGAGACAAGGTGTCCGTGGTCGTCAGTTTAACAGACAGAGAGGTGAGTTCCAGACATACCAATTACCTGATATGTGAATAATTACATGTGCAACAAGTTTCTGAAGGAAATCATAAGGATTGATTCATAATTACATGATGATAATGTGATACTTAACAACCAGAAAGCTTCTTTTAGGCGGCTTACTTGTCATAGTTATAAAATGAGTGTGTTCTTACATACAATTGGTACCTTTTATTTCATTGGATCCAAAGAAAGATTTGGAGAATCTAAAGTGTTAGCATGCAGTGTATTCAATGTACTAGCTCTACCTGTATTCTTAGGATGTTTGCGCAATAAAAGTTTTGTAGCTGTTGTAGCTAGTAAAGGAATACAAGATTTTAGTATTTCCATGTTTTCTAATGTAACTCATTAGACTGTATTTACATCATAAAACTTGTGACTCATTTATAACAACTGTTAGTCAACATGGGGAATATCTTTTAATATCTATAATATTAGATATTTCTACTGAACATGATTACCTTTTATTACTTCCTTCTACAGGTGTAAGCCATGCAATGGGAGGAAGAGGAGGGCTGAATAGAGGAAATATTAATTAAGTGATCTGTAAACTACAGCACCTGTGAATAAGATTGGCCAATCTGTTTTAATATAATGATTGTGAAGTTGAGAAGTGTTTTGTATTTAAATAGGTATGCTCATTTCAACATTCTTTATTAATAAAATGTATTTCAATGTCAAAATTCATCAGTTTTCTTCGTTTCCTTTTGATGACTCTTCTTTCCGCATAAGCTAAGGACAGTTGTACCAAACTTTGGAGAGAGTCTGCCCAGAACGAGTAGTAACTGCTCTTGCTGTTCTAGTCGGCACATCAATGTTATAGTATTGATCTAATGAGAAAGAGAAGGCATCTTTTTAATTACAAGGAAGGTAAAACACTTGTTCATGTGGATTATTAGGTTCAAAGTCAGTGTCATTTCAGTATTAAAAATGATTTTTAACTTCCTGACAAAAAATAATTTGTGTGATGGAATGATCTTTCAGCATCTTTCAAGTAATACTAGGTTCCACTCTGCCTTTTGAAATAAGTATTTAAAGAATCAGGGGAATCTAAAAGGTGATTCATTTGGCTTTTATCGTTCTTAAAGTATACCTCTTAGGCATTCAGATTATATTATAGAGTCATGGGCAGAATAGTTTAGATGGCTGGTCTTTCCAAACATTAGTATCCTGGGTAATAGACTTGAGTTAATAAAACTGGTTCCATGGATGTCTTGTACACCTTGTAGACTGTATGACATGTGGGATCTTAGGTGCCACTCAGGGTAGAAACGAGGTAGTTTCTCCTGCTCTCCTAGCAGTGTTCTAGAACTGCACTGCACTCCCTCCAGTTAGTGAAATGGGTGCAGCCGTCTCTCCTTTCACGCTGAGTAAGCACTCACGTTGAGTGTCTCGCTTCCAGTCGTTATTGTACACTTGCCCTTTCCACTTAGACTACGTTTGTGCTTCCACAAGTGAGATGGACTTGGGAAGGTCGCAAACTGTTCCACCTTCCTTACCTTTAGAAAAGGCGTAGTAATCGTAGCCATCGGGTTTTCTGGCGTTAGGCAGTGTTATTGCCGAGGTAACAACATTTGGAAATCCTCTCCACAGTGTGCTCACTTTAACTTCATTATGGAGGAAACCTGCGGGCAGAATTTGTAATAAAGGTTTGAAAGAGTTTACAGCCTTAGAGCTGCACAAGCCCAGGTTCCGAGTTTGTTCTCTGCTGTGACATTAACACCTCATTGTTAGGACCGTCTTGAGGGTTACAGATTTGTATATAGTGCTTGTTGGTTTATAATTAACAGACTTGAATAAACTACTTTCTTTACCCACAAAGAAAAACAAAGAATTGATCTTTGGTTATTACTCAGTAAGGCCAATGGATTTGTTTTACATCCGTGAGTTTAAATTGTTAGCACTTTTTGGCCAGTAATCTCCTTCATGATCAGAATTCTTGATGTGATGGAAACATTACCCTTGTCTTGATAAGCGACTCTCACAGGCATTGAGTAATGGATTCTGAAGGTGTGTGTCTGCAGAGGTCCGACAGCACGCTCAAAGCGGCGCCTCCTGACCTGCGCCGCTCCCCCGTACACGGAGTAGTTGATAACGGGCCTTTTTCCATTGCACTTTCTCACGGGCTCGTGTTTGTAAGTGTACTGTTGTATGTTGCCACCTGTTACATAGGAGGAAAACCACATTGCAAACAAAAACTCAGGTTAATCCACACAGAAAGGAATGAGTTAAGATTGCCTTTACATTTTTTGGTTGTGTTTCATAAATACATATAGAGATTTTTAATAATGGCTATTGTTAGTTGAATAGTTAATTGAAAAATATTCTTGAAATACAGTAATTACTAAGACCTGAAATGTGTGTTGAACAAATGAATCCAACAAATTGCTTAACACAGAGTCAATGAGAGCATTCTTTTTATCAGACCCAGATGTTCTGTGACTCACATTGCAGGAGATCTAAATAATTCTTATGTCCTGTAATATTCTTAGCAATCAGATATCAAAGAGTCAGTTCTTAAAGAGCAGTGTCACGCTGGCAATTGTGTGATACATACCTCTCTTGAAGAAGTACACAGATTCAGGCCTGTCCTTGTACTTGGCTATGGAAAGGGCTGCCACTACCTTGCCCGTTAGTCCTCCGAAGCCTTTGACAATGGGTTTAGGATACCCAGCATCTTGTACATCATTGGTGAAGCGCCAGTACTGAGAATCCTGATTGTTCAAAAGAGAAAATAATGTTAAAGGCTTTTGTAGACATGGTTCTGGAATTCGTTCTCAGATTGAAGTGTAGGGAGATGACGATAACTTGGTTGAATTTGAATGAGCAGATGATAAGTACTATCAAATTGTTGCTTTTGAGAGAACGAACAGTTCATTGTCTCCAAATGGAAGGTTAAGGTGGTGTTGGGACAAGGTGCAACTGCATCCTTGTTTCCAAGCAATATTTGTGTTACCTTAAAGAAGAAAGTTTTCCCTTCACAGTTGCATCTCGTGAAAACAGTGTCAATAGGGGAAGGGATACCCCAGACTTCTGTAATTCTGCGCGGTGGAGATGGGGGTCTGAACGGATTTAGCATCCAGAAATAATGACCTAAAAAGTAAAGAAACGAGTCAGCCTCCAGTCCGAATACTAAAATATGTCCCCACAGAAGAGAAAATGGAAAAGAATGTGATTATCAAGAAAAATGGATTCAATTTGTTAACTGCCAGAAGAAGTAGAGCCACGTAAAAAAAGAGAAAATTTGTGTATTTCTAAGATATTTCTTAAACCCTTAAATATAGGAAAGGAGATATTTTGAGATATTTTAGTTCCTATGTTTTAAGTTTTTAATTTAATTTTAGAGGGTTTTGAGACAGTCTGTGAGCACCAGGCTGGCCTTGAACTCACAGAGATCCTACCTGCCTCCAGCTCCTGAGGGTTGGGATTATGAGAGTGTGCTACTACACACCCATCCTGATTTTAATTTGATTTTTTTTTTTTGATATGTATGTGTGGACACTTGCAGGGTGCATGTGGAGGTCACAGAACAACTTGAGAGTTGGCTTTCTCCTCCCCCCATGTAGGTCTCAGATCAGTACAGGTCATCAGGCTTGACAGTGGGTCCCTTCATCCACTGAGCCTTCTCACCAGCTCAGTTTCCACTTTCTCTAAAAATACCTTTTTGCCATTGTGACGTATAGCTCTCTGGGTTTCAGTGTTTTTTCTTGAAAATCTCTTGAACCTTTACTACATATGATTTGTTTTCGTTCATACTTAACCTGTGTTCTAAGAATACTAAAATATCAGTCCATGGGAAATACACTTAATTCTCTGTAACTCTCAAAAAGTACAACTTTTCTTACCTCACAATGGAGGCATAATTTTCTAAGAAAATTGGTCAGGGAATGCAAATCTCTTGTCATTTCATTTAGTTTGAAATTGACACTGAATTCCTATTTAAGAGTTGAAAATGAATATATTTTTACACAATTGCTTTTGTTAATATATAATGTATATATATATTAGCAATAAAATTAAAATTACTGTGTTAAAAAAAGAAACCTTCAGTAATAATACAAGTATTTGTTGTACTTATGTGTCTAAATTAATCAATCCAATATTTCCAGTTTCCCTTTCAAAAGTACATTTCAGATTAGCACCCTCGTGACTGTCCTCAGGAATGCCAACACAAAACAAGAAGCACATTTATACATTCATAGCTCACCTCGAAATGCAACTAACGTCCCGTTGCGCAAAGTAGTCAGTCCATCCACTGGCTTACCGTTGCATAAATTGGTCTCGTCTAAAACAAACAAAAATTAATACAGAACAGAATGGGGAAAGCAATTTGTTTTCAAATCCTTCACAGGATTCTGTTTCCTGTTTACCCTTCTAAAGTCTAGTAAGGTGAAAAGGAAGTGATAAGGTTCCATAATTCCTCTTACCTATTGTGATTCAGGAGTATTACATAAAAATAATAGTGAGGTGTAAGAGGTTTTCCAGATCTTCATTCACATGATGTATTTATTAGACATTTGAACTGTTTTCAGTCACTGCCTTTTGGGGTTGATTTAGAAAAGGAAATGGGTTGGTTTTTTTTGGTTTTTTTGGTTTTTTTTTTTCTTTACATTATGCTCTCTAAAGGATAAAGTCCTTACTAAATTATTTTGACATTCTATACCCCATTTCTGCTTCCAACAGACATGTCTGGGCTTTGCCAACACTAAATTTCTGATGCTAATTACTACTCAATGTCCTGGAGACTAAATAGATTACGATTACTCATACTCTGCACACCTGTAGGGAAGCTGTAATCAAACTTGAGAAGTTCACAAGTTAGAGCTCTGGATCCTGGATCTCCATAGAGAGATACTACAACAGAGGAACTGATTCTTAGTACCTGAAAGCATGGGGTTGATGTTCATGCCGTGGTTGAGTGCGCTGGCCAGGTGATCACTGCCCGGAATAACAATGGGGGATAACACAGGGGGCCTGGGAATCATGACACGTTTTCCTCCTTCACCTCCTTCCGCATCTTCACGATCGAGGTTTACCTCAGCTGCTTCTGAGTTTGGAGTTTGGTTAGGGCTGGTGGTGGTGGTTGGCAACACGATGTCTAAGGGGGTGGTGGTCGCTTCAGGCATTGCTGGAGTCGTCTTTAGAGGAGATGGTGTCGTTTTTGGTTTTCTCCCTTTTGGCTTTTTGGTAGGGGTGGGCTTCTTGGGTGCTTTTGGCTTTTTGATAGAGGTGGGCTTCTTGGGTGCTTTGGTTGGTTTCTGGGGTTTCAGAGGTGTCTTAGGATCATCAGAATCTTCAGGTGCAGGGGTTGGTTCTTCAGGTCTGTTCAGAGTCTCTTCAGTCGGAGCCGGTACTTTGGGTGCGAGAGTAGTTGCTTTCACGGTAGTTTTTTGGGGTGATGTGGTTTCTTGAGTTGTAGATGTTATTTGTGTGGTGGTACTTGCCTCTGATTTGGTAGTCTCTTCTGGTGCAATTGCTGTCGTCTTAAGGGCAACAGTTATAGTTTTGGGTGTGTCTTTTTCTGTTGTCTTTTCTTTAGCTGCTGTAGGTTTGCTTACCTCAGAAGTCAGTTCCTCAGGGATGGTGGGCTCAGGCTTCTTCGTGGTAGTGGGCTCAGGCTCCTTAGGAGTAGTGGGCTCAAGCTCCTTGGGGGTGGTGGGCTCAGGCTCCTTAGGGGTTGTGGGTTCAGGCTCCTTAGGGGTGGTGGGTTCAGGCTCCTTAGGGGTGGTGGGCTCAGACTTCTTGGGGGTGGTGGGTTCAGGCTCCTTAGGGGTCGTGGGAGCTGGTTCCTTGGGGGTGGTGGGTTCAGGCTCCTTAGGGGTTGTGGGAGCTGGTTCCTTGGGGGTGGTGGGTTCAGGCTCCTTAGGGGTCGTGGGAGCTGGTTCCTCGGGGGTGGTGGGTTCAGGCTCCTTAGGGGTCGTGGGAGCTGGTTCCTCGGGGGTGGTGGGTTCAGGCTTCTTGGGCGTGCTAGGAGCAGGTTCCTTGGGGGTGGTGGGTTCAGGCTTCTTGGGCGTGGTAGGAGCAGGTTCCTTGGTTGTAGTTA
>CABHPR010112311.1:0-12099 GCA_902168415.1 Peromyscus melanophrys | reverse complement strand
CCCCCCCCCCACACTTCCATCCTTGACTCCAGGAACTGCTCTTTCAACATAGTGCCCCTGAGAGTTCCACCTAGACACTTGCTGATGAAAATGTGTAAACGTTAATACCCACAGGTACCAAACACCTCCTCTTCCTCAGTGTGAACACCTGTAGTTCCATGTCCAGACGGCAGAGGGCAGTAAAGAGTAAGCTGAGGTCACAGAATGGAGGACGGGGAGAAGCAAAGGAAAGATGACTTTTGCTCTGAACCGTGTAGAGGACCCTTCCAGAAGGAGGGATGGCATTGGTCAGGCCACTCCTCACTATTCATCTGGTCCTTTGATGTCACGGGGAACCTCCAACTCTCCAACCCTCACGGAGTCTCCTTTCAGACAAGCGCACGATGATGGCGGTCGCCCGTCACACCAAGGGCTGTCCTTACCCAGCCCCTGAGCCTGAACACTTGCATTCCAAATCCTACTGTTCCGGTTTCTGTCCTTTTTCTTCATAGGGACCTTTGAGCTAAGCTTGGAGCTGTCACTGTCAGGGTCTTGGGACGACTCCCCCCCATCACAGCTCCTCTCGTGAGCTCCTCCGACGGAGAGCTGGTTCGTTACTGAACTGCTATTCTTCTTTAAAGAGGATGTGATGGGCTAACGGGTGTGCTCCCCTCTGCCGCTTCTGCAGCCCTCTGGTCTCTGCCATCTTTTCCGTCTCCCCTAGGAGACCTCAGGCACATTTTCCCACCGCCACCTCAGTCCCAGCTGCACCGGGGTCCTGGATCTGAGGCAGCTGCGGAAGGGCTTCTCCTCAGGTTCAGCGCAGAGACGGAGCCTTCGTGTGGCCGAAGGGACCTGGTAGCCACACGCTGGTGATCGGGCGACTCGCTTCCCGCCATGCTGGAAGCGCCCAGGCGAGTTTGTTCCACAAGGAGGCAGCAGAAGCGGAAAACTCCTAACGGCTGCTGTGCCCGCCCTCCTCCCCGTGCAGGGCACCCCCAGACACCCCCCCCCAGGGCTCACGTCCCCGTCCCCTTGCACCACGACGCCAGCAGCAGGCCCAGACAGCCCTGCGCGAGGCCCTCCAAGAATGGCGGGATCTGTGCAGCAGGGTGCATGCAGCTCCCGCCTGCGCTGGGGGGAGCCCCGGGAGGCCCACGCCCTGGTGACAAGTGGGCGGCCTCAGCCCGGGTGTCGGGTGGGGAGGGAGAGACTGGAGGACACGCAGGGGTCGACGACGACGACAGAATAGTCTCTTACCGTGACTGGCTGCAAGTCTCCGAGGGGAACCTGGGCGCCACCACAGGAGACACTTGAGGCGGTGTGCAGTTGAGGAAGGCTTCCTGGAGGCTGGGCTTGGGCCGAGGGTGGGTGGGGTTTCCGCAGCCGATAGGGGGTGAGAGCCACACCTCAGGAACATGGCAGCCATTTGAAGACCCGCCCTGCTGTGGTAGATGAAGCTAGAGCAGGAAGCAGGCCGGGATCCCACAAACAAAAGAGGAGGCTGATGACTGGCGCCTACCCTTCTGGTTCGGGCCTTAGCAGGGAGCCCCCAGGAGGCCTGGAAGGTGCTCCACCTGTGGGGAGCCACCTGATCTATAGTGTGTGGGGCTAAAGGACGCAGGGAACTTGCCTAACCCTGTGGCTGTGTGCTTATCCCGGAAAAGGCCAAGGTCTGCTCATCTCCCGTTGTCCGATCTTGACTAAGTGGAAGGGGTTAGCAGACATTCTGGAATGGAACGGAATGCTCCTCAGTTCCTGGTCAGGCCAGACAACAGCAGACAAATGTAAGTAAGTGGTCTGGAAGGTAGGGAGAATTTAGTGTCTTCCCAGATGCCCCTCGCAGACTCAGGTATGCCCAGGTGTTTTCTAGGGGTGACAAGTTTGGGTGGGAGGGCACCCTATACCCCTGAGACAGATGTACTGATCCAGACTGAGGGAAAAAGATTGTAACAGCTGCCCATCTGGGCCTAGAGCTGCAGGTGAGAAATGTTACAGTGTAGAAACAAAAGTCTTTGGGACTGAGGCTCCTGTTGTCGTTGTAAGGCATCTACTGGCCATGGGCAGCTGTGGCTGAGGTACCTTCCTAGCCATGAGGCTTGATAGCTTGAGGTTCTGCCGATGATCAACAGGCTTCTTCACCTGCCAGTCTTTGGAGTCTGAGCAGACAGACCTGAGCAGGGCCTCGCGCAGGGCTGTCTGGACAATAACAAAGCTACAGAGAGGGAGAAAATATTACTTAACCTTCCAGAGGCCCTGGATTGGCCACATCCTCATCTTGGCCAAGACCCTGAGCCCCAAGTTTACACAGGTTCCCATTGGTGGCAGATCTGGGACATCAGACCTTCTGATTTCAGTGCTCTTGGATTTGTGCCTCAACAGCACCTCTGTGTTGAGGAAGCAGGAAGCAGGACTGGGGATTCCTGTTCCGTTCTTTGACTTCATCCCAGATACCAGCCCCAGATGACCATGACCTAGCTAGTCTATATGGAGCAAGCCCTAGCCGTCTGCTGTGAGACAGAACTTTTCCTGGGGAAACACAACCCATGCATCTCCCCTCCCCCGAGAGAGGGAGCCCATAGCAGACAAGAGTATGGGTACCACTGAAGTCCAGCCTGATGAACCAATGGGGTTTTATCAGAGTCACCTACAGGAGCAGAAATGACTCGAAGGCAGCTACATCACCAAAGCCCACCCCAGCGTGGGGATGGCTCACCAAACTGGAAAGGGGGAGCCCGCTGCCCAGCCTGCAGGCAGCTCAACAGGTCGGAGAGTGTCCTTTCAGGTACCGCAGTTGGCCTACACCTCTTCCAGACAGCTTGTGTGGTTTCTGCTTCTTCCCGGCAGCTGGTCTGGTCTGAGTCTTCTTTGCAGTTCAGCTTCCTTCTGTCTGAAGGGGACTCTCAGCTTTTATTGCTCACCGGCATGGAGGGGTCTAGTGAATTTGGTCAGTTTTAGGGACTTTCTGAAGCTATTTTGAGTTGTCGGCCTTCCTGTTTAAGGAGCTTCCTGCAGGATGGAATGTTTCATCTGACCTCTCCCCCACCTGGGATTAGAGAACCGTGAGCCACTGATTGGCTGTGTGACAAGAGAATGTCCCATCCATCCCTGGGCCTCAGTTTCTCCATAACTAAAATAAGGATTTGGACCCACGGTTTGCGGCCCTTCTAGGTCTCATAGTGTATGGTTTGAAACTACTCAGGCCAGCACAAGTGGCCAAGGGAAGGAAGGGTCCTGCTCCTTTCTCTCTCCAAGGTATGATGGAGGGGGGCAAGGCTCGCCTCTATCCATGGCCAGCTCCC
Organism: Peromyscus melanophrys; assembly: GCA_902168415.1. Taxonomy (NCBI): domain Eukaryota; kingdom Metazoa; phylum Chordata; class Mammalia; order Rodentia; family Cricetidae; genus Peromyscus; species Peromyscus melanophrys. The sequence continues at coordinate 8,818 of CABHPR010112311.1, read as the reverse complement.
AGGAGCCCCAGGAGAGGGTCACTTTACACAATGGCATCCCTGAGACACTCCACTAAGGTCCTATACCATGTCACCAGTTGGTAGGGATGGCTCGTTTGAAGTACTCAAGGCAGCACACTCCTGGCCAGTATTTGTGGCTGAAGTTGTAAGAGCAGACCAGGCATGCTTTGGGGCCGTGGTGTGTATTATGTGTGTTTCTGGGAGTCTGTGTATGTGGGGATCTGTGGAGGAAACTGTCAGTGGCAGAGTCTGTGTGCACACCTTTATGTCAGTGGGAGAGAGACTTGGAGCTTGACTTTGCATGAGCACACACGTGTGCACACATCTGTGTGTATTCACCACTGTGCAGCAGATAACACACTTGGGAAGTAGATCCTACCACCACCCCATTTTGCACATAATAAAACAGGACCTGGAGATATGGAGACACTTCTCCTACCTCAGCTGTGTATAAAGAAATATGATATCCAAAATGTGGTGGTATTGTGTTCCCCAAAATATTGTGTATGCTAATAAACTTATCTGGGGTCAGAGAACAGGACAGCCACAATGTTAAACATGAGGATAGGCAGTGGAAGCACACGCCTTTAATCCTAGCATTCCAGAGACAGAAGTCCCTCTGGATCTCTGTGAGTTCAAGGCCACATTGGAAATGGCCAGGCATGGTGACACACACCTTTAATCCCAGAAAGCGAGCCTTTAATCCCAAGGAGTGGTGGTAGAAAGCAGAAAGGTATGTAAGGCGTGAGGACCAGAAACTAGAAGCATTTGGCTGGTTAGGCTTTCAGGCTTCGAGCAGCAAGTTCAGCTGAGAGCCATTCGGATATGAGGACACACAGGCTTCCAGTCTGAGGAAACAAGACCAGCTGAGGAACTGGCGAGGTGAGGTGGCTGTGGCCTGTTCTGTGTCTCTGACCATCCAGCTTTTCACCCCAATACTTGGCTCAGGTTTGTTTTTATTAATAAGAACTTTTAAGATTCATGCTACACCAAAAAGTAGGATATAGGTAAAAATAATGCTTTTGCGAGTTTTTAAATGTTTTCCCCCAACTGTCCTCTGACTCTCCTGGGGGATAAACCAGCTGGGCTCAATTTTTTCACAGCCCTACAAACTTGAAGCTAACGTGGGGGTGGTGCCACGTAGTCTGACTGTTTGAGACAATGCCTACATGATGGCGGTTCCTGGTGACAACCACCAACCTGCTTTCTAGAACAGCCACCTGCCATTGACTTTTTTACAGCCAGATACGGGTATCTATTGGTGTTAGATGCTCACGGAACCTTGTCTTTCTGCTGGCTCATCCCTACCCCTGTTTCTGTCTGAATGTCTGTCTACCTACTCAAGAATAAAATAGATGCTAACAGTGGTTCTGGGAAAATTTCATATAGATGTGAGACCAGATGCAGCCCCTGTCTTTGCTACCATCAGTCAGGACTCAAAACACAGAATGAGATGTAGAAAAGTATTGTTTCCTGCGTACTGTGAGTTGTCATTATTACTTTTCCTTGGATTGACTCCCTTACAAGCTTTTTGCTACAGCTCCATAAAATCCTTGGTGGGGTCAGATAGAGACTGGTGAATTACCTGAGTTGTCCTGGGCTTGCAGTGCCTGGGGCCCCTTCAGGCCATGTCTTCAGCTCTCATCTACATGGGCATGCTGCAGAAGAGGCCCCAGGAAGCAAGTGAGCAAAGGCAGCATCTGTAGGCAAGTCAGGGTACCAGGAGTCCAGGAAGGCCCTCAGTGCTGGGGACAGATGATCCAGTTGGACGCACATTCTCACACAGCCCCTATCCATCCATCCATCTGACAAAGGAGAATCTGGGCAATTCTATCAGAGGACAGTCATGAACTATTTGTAGCCTCCCAAAGGACACTCATTTGGAGACAGTGCAACAATGGTGACCTGTGGTTCCTTCAGAGGGTCATTCTTTGGGTGCTCTATCAACAAAAGCAAATTAGCCATCTATCTTGAAGTGGATTAGACAATAGCTGGTGTCTCTGGGGGTAGGCAGCTTCCATCTGGCTTGAGCCTGGGGTCAAGCAGGGCAAGGGCAGAAGAGAGGATCTTGACTAGGCACTGTGGGCAAGGCTTATTGCTGGGAAATTCAACACTGTAGAGAAACTACTGGTGTGAAATACAGACTTGTCTAGGGGGAGTTCCACAGTTTTATCTCTGTCTGAAAGCAAACTGACTAAGAACCAGATTGGGTATTCTCTCATGAGCTGGGCCCTGGGCCATAGAGGCTAATGAGACTTAGTCTCTATCTTGTCCAGATGCTCTGTTCCATAGATCTTATCCTGGCTAGTTTTTATGCCAACTTGACACAAGCTAGAATCATCTGAGAGAAGGGAGCCTCCATTGAGAAAATGCCTCCATATGATTGGGCTGTAGGCAAGCCTGTAGGGCATTTTCTTAATTAGTGATTGATGTGGGAGAGTCAAGTCCATTGTGAGTGGGGCCACCCCTGGGGTGGTGGTTCTGGGTTCTGTAAGAAAGCAGGCTGAGCAAGCCATGAGGAGCAAGGCAGCAAGCAGCACCCCTCCATGGCCTCTGCATCAGCTCCTGCCTCTGCATTCCTGTTCTGTTTGAGTTCCTTCCCTGACTTTCCTCATGATGGACTGTGACCCGGAAGTGTAAATGGAATAAACCCTTTCCTTCCCCAAGCTGCTTTTGGTCATGGCGTTTCATCACAGTGATAGTAACCATAACTAAGATGAGATCTCAAAATGGAAGAATCTGAAGACATCATGTGGAAGGTCACAGAATTGAGAAACGGTTGCTGAGGAAAGGAGGCCTCATTTTTAACAAAGATACCCCAGGTATCTGTAATAAACACCTGGTCAGTGTCCAGGCTGAGTGGGCCCTAAGAAGTTTCTATATGCTCTGCAGGAGACTTCTTGTCACATGCCCCTCACCCCTCAGCATACAGGACATTCTACCAGCCACCAGAAAAAGGGTGTGTCATCCACTTAGAACCCTGTGCAGCCTTAGGAAGATGAGATGCCTGCCCCTGTCAGTCCCTGGCTCTCTCAGAGTCAGCTCTGCAAACAGTTAAGGCCACTAGGGACTGAGATGGGAGACAACTAGCAAGGAGGTGTGAGAGAGAGCAAAGGGGAAGTAAGAAAGGAGGATGAACAGAGGTGGAGAGGAGATGCTCACAGAGAGAGAAGATAGGGGGAGGTGAGGCACACTGAGGGTGGCCTGAGCATCAGGCCTCTGTAACCTCATGAGAATCCAGAAGACAGTAACATCCCCAGTTATCTGGGCTCTTTAGAAGGGCTTGTTTGCCTTTTGGGGATGCTGTTATGGACAGGGCAGATACAATCTGCTCTCACAGGTGAGCCATACACACTTTCCTCCCAGGTACCCTGAAACCTGGGTCTGTTTGAATTTGATTCCAAGCTCCTAAGCCAAAGTGTCTGTTTCAATGGCGTGGGGAGGGGGGGGGGGTGCTGACCCCAGCAAGCCTGTGTCACGGAGCACTAAGACACTCAGATGGTAGATGAGAAAAGCACCGCTCCCCTCCCCTACAGAGCCTAGCTGCAAACTCTGGATGGCAGGACTGTATCAGTACCCCCCTTAAGGATCCTGCTTTCTCATAGGATGTCTCCTGGATACCACATTTAGTCTCTGTGTGACCTTGGCAGTCCATACCCAGGCCCTCTGCTCTATCCAGGCAGGTGTGTAGCCTACAACATGTGGTCGAAACTTTCCTAGGTGTGAGGTGATGGGCCACAGAGAGATCCCTGTATAGCCAGGCTATATAGGAGAGCCTGGCCAGGACTGTGGATGTGGGAAGAGTGGAGTCTTCCCTTAGATCTGCCTCATAGCTAAAGTGTTGTGTTTCTCTAGGGGTCATATCACTTAGACAAGCCAGGACTCTGCTTCTACTAACCCCAGAAGCAGAGCCCCAGGGGGAGAGAGGGGAGACTGCCTCTATTGGAGGTATCCCCTCTGTCCCCACAGTCTGTGGGCATGTATGTAAACATGTACTGGACAGGTAGTCCATCTGTGTGGACGTCTGTGGGGGTGGGTGTCATGGATGTTTGTGCAGGTATGTGAGAACAGACTGTGTGCTGTGCAGATAGGTGACTGTAGTTGGGACAGAACACGCAAGGGGACATATCCTCCCTGTTAGTCATGTGTATCTTGTCCCCAGACCTACTCATGCCGATGTTCAAGTGTGATCCTTCTATAGGCTCCAAGAAGCCCTGCTCTGTGTGCATTTCAGTGTGCTGGAAGCTTCCTGGGGGGAGCTGTTTATGTTACAGCTTCCATACTGTCAGAACTCTCCCTTTCAGATAAGCAGGTGAGATAACTTACTTGGGGCAGAGGAAGCTAGGGAGGGGTACTGCTGCCCTTGGTGGCTCTGGGTTAAGGCAGAAAGGGAGCTTTGTACCTAAAGCACACCCACTGTGCCTGCTCTGAGCTGCAGAGGACCATTCTTCCACACAGTAGGAAGCCAGTCCAGCAAGGCACGAGGGACATCTCCCAGGACCCTCTGGTTTCTCCAGCTGCTGGCAGGAACAGAAACCCACGTGACACTCCTTGTAGTCTCCAGAACGCTTCACAGTAGTATTTGGTGCACCCGCGCCACCCCAGGCAGGGGTCACATGTGGACTCACAAACCTGCTCCACTCCACAGTGACTGCTGTGTTCTGCTGGTGTCCAGACTGCAGCACCAAACTCAGTCTCTCTCCAGTGTGGCATATGTCCCAAGGGCTCTCTGCTCCACTGCAGTGGGCTACCAATGACACATGCCACATCATCTCTTAACACTGGGTACCCCGATTTGAATGACAATGGGTTCCGCAGGCTCGTATATTGTGTGCTTAGTCCACAGTTGGTGAACTGTTTGAGAAGGATCAGGAGGTGTGTCCTTGTTAGAGGAAGTGTGTCACTGGGGATGGGCTTTGAGGTTTCTAAAGCCCATTCCAGGCCCAGTGTCTCACTGCCTGCAATCAGGATGTAACCCTCAGTTACTTGACCAGCACAATGCTGGCCTGCATGCCACCACACTCCCCACCATAATGGACTAACCCTCTAAAAATGTGAGCAAACCCTCAATTAAATACTAAAGATCAAATAAAGAATATGAGTTACCTTGGCCATGGCCATGGTGTCTTCTCACAGCAACAGATCAGTAACTAAGACACTGAGTATAACATGAATTCCTTGGAAAGATCCTCACCCAAACAAGGAAACCTGTTATCCATGCTGTCTGCCCCCACTTCCTCCTACACAGATGTTTTCATGGTGACATATTATACTTATCAACATGGATTTTTTTACACCAATACAAAGGGACTTGGTCTGAGACATTTGTCACCTGAGATATTAGATGTTCCATCTCAACTCAGACTGTTAGCTCTTTCCCAGGGTAATACAAAGTACATTTTTTGTTTTTCAAGACAGGGTTTCTCTGTAGCCCTGGCTGTCCTGGAACTCGCTCTGTAGACCGGGATGGCCTCGAACTCACAGAGATTTGCCTGCTTCTGCCTCTCAAGTGATGGGATTAAAGGTGTGTGCCACCACCGCCCTGCATAAAGTAGTTTCATTGTGCTGTGTAAGCAAGAATTACTAGGACTCAGCTTCCTCATAAAAACTCAACAAGATCACAGAAAGTCAGGTACTGCTTTCTCACTGTTCTCTGCCCTGTAGAAAAGAGCTCCCAAGTGTCCAAAACCTGCTAGGCTATATTCTACTTCAGCTCAGTGAAGCCAGGTCCACACTGCTATCTAAAATTGTCTGGACTGTTTTAGCTCAGCCTTATATTCCTTAGGAGTACTTTGAATGTCATCTTTATTTTCTTATAATCTTATGTCTAAGTTAAGAAGTAAGTATCCCACTAGAACCTGATTTTTCCCCAAATCCTCTGATATTTAAACCCAAGTACTTCCTCAGGCTAATTGTAGTCTCAAAAAAAAAGGCCCTGACTTAAAATATTCTCTCATGTTATAGAAAAGAAGTTTCAACAATTTTTTAATTTATTAGATTTTTAAAGACAATTTGCACACTTCAAAATGATCAAAATGCTTAATTTCATAATAGGTATTTTAGTTTTTAAAATTTAATTATTTTCATGCATGCACAGTGGCCAGAGAACAACTTGAGTGAGTTCTGTTCTACCATTTGGGTTCTAGAGATTGAAACTCGGGTCAGGCTTCACCTTTACCCGCTGAGCCATCTCATTAGCCATCACACAAGTTTTAAATGAAGACATTTTGCAAAGAACTGCTGCATGGAAGAAAAACACAGATACTCTGCATTGCCTAATATGTGTCTGTGTTCATAGAATCGATAGCTTTCATGTTGCTGTGATTCCATTTTATCCTGCTTACTGCTGAACTAAAGACAGCCACCAAAAACCCCCAGACATAGGGAGATGTAAAGCAAGTAAATGGGTTTCTGCCTGTGACATAAGAATGTTTGGTCTCTCTCCAGTTTCTAGCATAAGAGCCTCTAAAACCTTTGGTTTTCCAATTAGTATGAGAGGGGCATCTTCTGTTATTCCCAAGCTAAGTCTCTTGCAGTTATCTCTTTATGCTAAAGTGACTTATTGCTAGGCTCTTAGCCAACTATGTGCTAAGAGAGTTTGAATTTTTAGCAACCCGTTAACTTCTGGAAGAGGAAACTTACTAACAGTCAAGGACTTCATCAATCATGGGTACATACTATAATCTCCATAAAAGCCCTAACAACGAAGCTCAGCAGGATGAGGCACTCCAACTCCATGGCAGCAAAAGCACCTGCACATGGGAACTCTATGGATCTTGCTCTAAGTATCTCTTCATCTGGCTGTTCATGTGACATTCACGACGTTCTTTAAATGGTAACTGTAAATTGTCTCTTTAGGTTCTGTGAGTTACTATAGCAAATTACTGAGCCCAGAAGGGTTCAATTTGTAGCCAATTCAGAAATACAGGACTCATCACTAGTGTCTGAGGGGAGGGGGAGGGGCTGAGGTAGTCTTGTCCATTTCACCAGTACGATGTTTATTATGAGTAGTGTCTAAACTGATATAAATTGGAGGGCAACCAGTTGGTGTCTGCAGACAACGGAACTGGTGTGGAAACCCGAATATTTGGTAGTAGGAGTGTTTTGAGTACAAAAACACTTCCTTTACTACCCACTAACAGTTGACAACATTGAGAATCAACTGCTGTTACTCAGCTTCTTGGCAGCTTAAGTGATCTTATTAATATTAGGCTTATATTTTTTTAAGTGGGTAAGAGACTTCAAAGAGTATCTTGAGAATTCCAACATTTTCATGGAACCCAAGACCACAAGGAGTTGAAATCCAAGGCAGACACATTACTTTAGGACATAGCCATGCTATTTTGTTAAATATATTTTATACTTGTATGGCAGGCATCTATAGCAAATACAGCATCTATAATCACTGAGGGCTGCAGAGTATTGAGGGATATGCATATCATAGACTCAATGTGACATGCAAAAATGTCTTCACGAATTTCCCCTCCTTGGGGTACTACTAAGGCAGAACTCTTCATCAGAATGCTTGTGATGTTGAAGCAACGCCTGTTAATGTCATTGCTGATTTTTAAGTTATTTTTTCTTAAAATCTGAATACTAGATATTACACTTTATATCACAAATTTTACAAAGGTATTTCCATTTTTGTGTGTGTATGCTTTACATTTCATACTTATTTGGAATTATTTACAACAAAACACATGGCTTTATTTTTGATTAAGTAATTTGCCAACATTTTCCTTATTGTTCATCTCTACTTTGGATCTGATTTTTTTAAATACTTTTATGAGTGCTCTGCATGTATACCTGTATACCAGAAGAGGGTATCAGATCTCATTACAGATGGCTGTGAGCCACCATGTGGTGGCTGGGGATTAATCTAGGACCTCTTGAAGAGCAGCCAGTGCCCTTAACAGCTGAGCCATTTCTCCAGCCCCTGGATCTGTTATTTTTAAAGACTTTTATTAATTTTTTAAAATGTTTACCCCTCCCCCTTTTTTAAAGGAAGTGTAATGCACTCTTATTGCAAAAAAATAAGCAGAAATAAATTAATTTCCCTCCACCCCTTTTGTTTACTTTGGTTTCCCTCAGTGGAGAATTCTTAATTTTCTTTAGTCCCACAAAATAATTATTCCTAGAAAATCTACTTTTCCTGATGCTGCCGGGGATAGGATGTTTTCTTTCATATTTCCTGACTGGTTACTGACATAAAACTAAGTTATTTTAGATATAACTTTCCAGCTGCTCATCTAATCTTGATTAAAAACAGAAAACAAAAAAATTGTTTCCAAATGAAGACTGCCATATTCATTCCCCTTGATGTTTTTCTTCCAAGTAATAATTGATGAGCCATGATCCATTTGCTATTAAACATAGGAGTATTTTGTTTGTTTGTTGTTGTTGTTTTGTTCATCTATTAGGATTTTTCTTCACTATGAACATCTTGGTGCTGACTAAGTTGGAAGCTAAACCTGAAAGTTTTCCCACATATATTACACACATAGGGCTTCTTCCAAGTATGCACAGTCTGGTGTATAATACAGTCAGAACTAAGGCTGAAGCCTTTGCCACACTCAACACATCGGAAAGGTTTTTCCCCAGTATGGCTTCTCTGGTGTCTAATTAAATGAGCATTGACATGGAAGGCTTTCCCACACTCACTGCATTGAAAGGGTTTCTCTCCAGTATGGATTCTCTGGTGCACGATATAGTCAGAACTACAGCTGAATGCTTTCTCGCATTCCATACACTTGAAAGGTTTCTCCCTAGTATGTATTTGTTGATGTCTAGTTAACTTGGCGTTGATACTGAAAGCTTT
>CABHPR010112310.1:0-12729 GCA_902168415.1 Peromyscus melanophrys | reverse complement strand
ACACACACACACACACACACACACACACACACACACACACACACATAATTTTTTAATTTACTTTTTGGTGTTTTTTGGAAAGACAGAGTCTCATGCAGCCTAAGTTGGCCTCCAAATTGTTATGCAATCCAGGCTTGAACTCTTGTTCCCACTGCCTCAGCTTCTTGAGTGCTGGAATTACAGGCATTTGCCATGATGCCTGACTTCCAGTGAATGAGTTTTATGGTGCATCAATTACAGTTCAGTGAAGACTTGACAACTAAAGGAAATTCACAGTGTGCATGAATCTAGGTGTGGTGGCACATGCTTATCATCTCAGATACAGGGGAGCCTGAGGCAGGAGGATCATTCAGGAGTTAGAGCCAGTCTCCTCTTAAAAACAAACAAAACTGCTATGTGGTGGTAGCACACACCTTTAATCCCAGAACTCAGGAGGCAGAGGCAGGTGAATCTGAGTTTGAGGTCAGCCTGGTCTACAGAGCAAGTTCCAGGATAGCCAGGGGTATAGAGAAACCCTGTCTCAAAAACCACCAACCAACTAACCAAACAACCAACCAATCAACCAACCAACCAACCAACTAACCAACCAACCAACCAACCAACCAACCAACCAACCAACCAACCAAACAAACAAACAAAATCAAAGCCATGCAGCCACTACTACACCACACACAAAAAAAATCCTGCTTTAATTCACAGATTATAGGCAAAATCTAAATAGTGATACAGTCACTGATTCTTACATTTGACTAATAGACTGTCAACCTAGATGTCTGTCAGCCCCCAGTCCTAGTATATCCAGGTACTGATACCACAGGAACTCAATGGGTCACTCAGCAAGGTTTTCCTCAGAGTACTCAATAAAGATTTTAAAAGTATAATAAAAGCTCTCACACCTGACCATCTTCACATGGCCCATAAACCAAATAAAACAACGATGTGTAAAATATATTAAACTACAATCACCCACAGTTACAAGTTAACAGTAAGAGATCAATAGGATCTGGAATAAGGGCTCAATAGGATCTGGAATAAGGGCTCAATAGGATCTGGAATAAGGGCTCAATAGGATCTGGAATAAGGGCTCAATGCTGGCCAATCCTTGCCCCCAGAGCTATCTAGGGACTCTCCATTGGTCCTGCTTGGCTTTGGGGTTTCCCCCTCAGAGGCTGGATTTCCCAGGGCAGTGCTGAGGCATTGTCTGCAGGTCATTAACAGGTATCCTATAGGTTTCTGTCTTTGAGAACACTTTTAGTTGCTCTCCATTGGAGAACATTAGGAAACAAGTATTTCCTAAGTGGATATGCTGGCTAGTTTCAGGTCAACTTGACACGAGCTAAAGTCACCAGAGAGGAGGGATCTTCAACTAAGAAAATTCCTCTATTGGACTGTTGGCAAGCCAGTAGGGCATTTTCTTAGTTAGTGATTGATGGGGGAGGGCCCAGTCAATTGTGGGTGGTACCACCCCCCGGCTACCAACCCTAGTAGTCCTGGGTTTTCTAAGAAAATAGGCTCCATGAGGAGCAAGCCAGAGAGCAGCAACTCTACCTGGCTTCTGTGTCATCTCCTACCTCCATGTTCTTGCCCTGTATGGGTTCCTGTCCTGACTTCTTTTGATGAACAGTGATGTCGAAGAATAAGCCAAATAAACCCTTTCCTCCCCAAGTTGCTTTTGGTCATGGTGTTTCATCACAATAATAGTAACCCTAACCAGGACACTGGGGATGGGCTACTCACGTTAATGCCTAGGCTTGGGTTTTCTGTCTCCTGGCTGACTTAAGCTAGAACCCCACATCTTGGAGGACATGGATTCTGCCGTCTCTGTTATACACATCCCTGTTTCTGTCTGTCTCATTAGTTCAGTGACTCCCTTTCCCACATGCCAACCATGACACTACAGCAATAAGCCTGCATCATCATCCTTTCCATGTTCTCAAGAAAGCTAACTGCTTACATCTGACCACAGGTTCTCTGTCTGCTGGGAAAGGATATCAGTATCCTGGGGTCCTCCAATGTGTTTATTGCTTACAAAACTTGAAAATACTGTGGACTGTCAGAGTTAGAAAAAGGTTTATTTTCTTAGTTCACATATTTAAAAGGGGCATAAGTGTTTACAACAAACCAAGTGAGCTGACTCATTCTTTTTTAACAACAGTGTGGCATGGATGCACTATAATATAGTCAAGCAATTCTCTACTGATGGACATTTAGGTGGTTTCCAATCTTTTCTTAAAACCATTCATGCAGTAATAACCTATAGTAGTGATGTATAAAGTTACATAAGTGCCACTATGTTATAAAGAGTAGATTTGCAGGTCAAAGTAGATATTGCCACATTGCTTTCCACAGAGGCTAGATTGTTTTGTATTTCGACTTACAATCACTGTGTAGGACCTACCCTAGGCTTTATTATTTATTCAGTTCATTAAGAAATACACATATTACTATGTCCACTTTAAAAAAGATTTTGCTCACTGTAGTTCATCTCATGTGGTAGACTTAGGCATTTTAGTTCATTGGCTTTAATGCCTAACAGTTTTAGATTCCCTGCATGCAACTTAGTTCTTGGCTAATAATTGTTGCTTGATAAATATGTGAATAAATAAACAGATGGGGAAACATTTGAATAGATAAAATGGGGCCAGAATACTGACTTAGCAGCTGTCTGAATATATTTTCCCTTAATATTTATCTAGTTTGTGAACAATTTCAGGGAGGTTATTAGAACTGAAAGCTCAGAACAACACAGTTTAGCTGGGAACTCAATGAGGAAAGACTCAAGTTGAACCAAGGATAAAGCTTAAAAATGAAATCACAAAATCCCCATCAACAGGTGTGGGAAATCTTCTTTTGGGCTGTTGGTCAGGGTAGTCCAAGAGACTCATAAAGCAATAGAGTCTACAGATGTCACCCTTGGTTGCCTCCCAGAAACTGAAGGTAAGTCCTTTTGGTGCCACCACAAATTTCAGTCTCAGGACTCAGAGGAATATGAGCTAGGTCTGACCTGAAAACCTCCCTCCTGGGGTATAGTACCAGAAGGTGCTATGCAAAATGCCAAGGAAGAGAAGCAATTAAAACTCCTGCCCAGCTGTGACATCTATGAACCACAACAAGGAGCAGCATGGCAAGATATTCCTAATGATGCAATAGTGGCACTCCTATCTCGGCAGTAACCAACCGTTTTCTAAGAAGATTTGAGTCTCACCTAACAGGAGAGAAATCATGCCTGGTACTGGAAACCTAAGAGAACCCTACTACTGTCCCTTTCCTAAACCAGTATAACCCCTCGCTTTATCCTAAATATCCCTATACCCACAGAGAAGTGTAGCTCTCATTCCTCATCAAAGAAGATTCTTTTTGCCACAAACGGAGCCTACAACTGGTCAAAATGCGGAGAACCACTGACTGTGGGGTGCCAGACCCCACTGACACATCCACAACACAGCTCCTACTCCTAAGACTCAGCACGTTCCGGAAGCAGGAGTGGAAAGATAGTAAGAGCCAGATGACCAGAAAGTCTGCTATGAGACTGTGTCTTCCAGATATGACAGAGAAGATATACCCATCAAATTTCAACAATATCGCTGCCCAAATAAGACCTGAACAATTCTAATAACAGTTGACATCTCAATGTGGATGGGTGAAGTCTCATGGTGCCCCATCCATAGGTAATGAGCAACAAACAATGAATGACTGCTGAGAGAGAGAATTAGTCTTCCCCAGGGATGACTGATCAACTATCCAATACCCAGTGGTCTGCCCTACAAACACACACACACACACACACACACACACACACACACACACACACACACACACCACAAATGGACTCAGCAGACTGACTTGTATATTTATTCATATATATGTAACAATAATAGTGAAAAAAGAGGCCATGAATTTTCGAGGGAGTGGGGAGAGGTCATGGAAGGGGTTGGAGGAAGGAGACGGGGCTGAATAATATGATATTTTATTTATTTATTTATTTATTTATTTATTTATTTATTTATTTATTTATGTTTTTTGAGACAGGGTTTCTCTGTGTAGCTTTGGAGCCTATCCTGGAACTCACTCTGTAGCCCAGGCTAGCCTTGAACTCACAGAGATCCGCCTGCCTCTGCCTCCCAAGTGCTGGGATTAAAGGCGTGCGCCACCACCGCCCAGCAATGATATTTTATTTTATTTGGTTTTTTTTTTTTTTTTTTTTGGTTTTTTGGGACAGGGTTTCTCTGTGTAGCTTTGCGCCTTTCCTGGAGCTCACTTGGTAGCCCAGGCTGGCCTCGAACTCACAGAGATCCTCCTGCCTCTGCCTCCCGAGTGCTGGGATTAGAGGCGTGTGCCACCAACGCCTGGCCTTATTTGGTTTTTTGAGATACGGTTTCTCCATGTAGTTTTGGTGCCTGTCCTGGATCTCACTCTGTAGCCCAGGCTGGCCTCGAACTCACAGAGATCTGCCTGGCTCTACCTCTCAAGTGCTGGGATTAAAGATGTGCACCACAACCACTTGGCATAATATGATATTTTAATTAAAAAATTTTTAAAAGAAAAAGAAAGAAATTTTACCTTAAGCTAAAATATAACTTTTTTACTTTTTGTATGTCAGAAATATTTTGCAATTTATAAAGCACTTTTAAAACAACAAAAAATGAGATTACAGAAAATGTATAGGTTTGTACTAGTAGACAATGCAAAAAAAAAAGAAGCCATAAACAATGTTCGTTAAGGAACTTAAACATCAAAGCAAAACGAAACAGTTGCTTAGGAGAGTTACACATTCATGATCTCTGAATACTTTTACCAAGAAGCCAAAATTTCCTGTTTTGCCACAGTTCACGGGGAGCCATGCATTTCGGACACAGGACAGACCCATCAGCTTTAACCTGGGTCCAAACCAAGGACTAGGCAGAGTTTTTCCATAGAAATGACAGGGATGGGCTGGGGGAGGTGGCTTGGTCTGTAAAGTGCCTGCTGAGCAATATGAGGACCTGAGTCTGGATCTCCAGCACCCAGCATGGGTGGGTGGTCCTCTCTGTAATCCCTGTGATGGGGAAGAGTAGACCGGAGGTCCCAGAGGCTTGCTGCCAGACAGTCTAGCTAAATTTGGTGAGCTCAGTGTTCAGTTAGAGACCTTGTCTCAAAAATAAGGTGGAGAGTGGTTGAGAATGACATCTGATGTTGACTTTGGCCTTTTTACGAATGCGCGCGCGCGCACACACACACACACACACACACACACACACACACACACACATGCACACATACATATGTGCACATGCAAGCATACACACACACACACCTAAAAAGAAATAAAAAGAAGTAAGGTGGTTTTTGGGTTATTTTTGTTTGTTTGTTTTTTTGGAAGAAATTAAGTAGGGAAGCTAGGGAACTGAGATGGGCCTTTGAAAGATAGGAAAAAAATCAACCAAGAAGGCAGAGACGTTGCTGCAGGGGCAAGAGTGGAGAGAAAGGTCGAAGTAAGCTCCTCACACAAAATGCTCAGAGGGAAGTGAGGATGAGCAGCAGTCACAGACCCTGAGTGAGGCGACGCAGCAAGGTTGCCTGGCCACCCAGAGAGGACACTGTTGCATTTTATATTTTCTACAAGGGGCCATTTAGCTGCTGGTGCTCAACTCCGCAAAATGGCTGACTGGAAGCAGGAAAGCAGTAGCTATCCAAAGGACTCATCTCACCCCTCATTAATAAGCTTTGGGTGGAGATTTGCCCTAGAATTGGAGTTGATGGCTAGCAGGGCTCTTTATTTAGACAGATGATCCATTTTCCCTGAGGACATTTTAACACTGCGATTGGGAGTCTTGTATGGATCACGTGTGGTCCCGGCTTGCTCTTAAGAACATGTCCTCAACCTGGCTCTGGTACCTCCTCTCCTTCCTAAGGCATGACAGACTCTAGCTATGTGGGCCCCTCGCTCAAGCCTTTCTTGTTCCCAAGAATGTAGAGGCAGTGTATACCATGCTGGGTACAAAGACCCTGGGCAACTCCTGCTACGCCTGCTTAGGCTGCCGTAGGGAGCAGAGATGGAAGTTCAGAAGCAGGTACACCTGTGCCAGTCTGCCCTGCAGAGATGAGGTCACACAAACCAGCCCTGACCTTGATCACCAAACGGAAAGTATAGAACTTCCATGCACACACATCACAAAAGGAAGACAAAACGAAACAAAGGAACAATTTCTTACTTTAGGATTCAAGTCAAAGAAGGTGTAGTATTTAAATCTTAGCAGCAGCTGCTCATCCTCTTGAATGTTTTGTTCCATGAGAGATCTTGAGGAATCCAGCCAACTAGGAAACAACAGGTTAGGATTTAAAACCAGTCCACTCCTCCAACATACCCACCACATTGTGTTACATATTGCATATTACATAAACATAGGCAGGGCAAACAATATCAACAAAACCAGTGAGCACATATAGCTTATATTTGCATCCTACCTTACCAGTGTTCCCCCCCACTCCTCCAAGACAGGGTTTCTCTGTGTAATAGCCCCCGCTGTCCTAGAACTTCCTTTGTAGACCAGGCTAGCCTTGAACTCACAGAGATCCGCCTGCCTCTGCCTCCCGAGTTCTAGGATTAAAGGCATGTGCCACTATGCCCAGCTATGTTACAATTTTTAAGATAAAAAATATTCTCATTGACACATGAAAAAGTAAAGGAGCTAGGAGGGTTATTCATTAGTATTTCTTTCCTTCCTTTCTTCCTTCCTTCCTTCCTTCCTTCCTTCCTTCCTTCCTTCCTTCCTTCTTTCCTTCCTTCCTTCCTTCCTTCCTTCCTTCCTTCCTTCCTTCCTTCCTTCCTTCCTTCTTTCCTTCCTTCCTTCCTTCCTTCCTGAATCTCACTTTGTAGTCCAAGCTGGCTTTGAACCTGTGATACGCTTGCCTCAGCTTCCTGAGTGCTGGATTATAGACATGTACCACCATGCCTGGCATTATCTCAGTGTAGTAAATGAAGTGACCAAGTCTCCGTGAATTAGATGATTTATGAGGGTTACAGCTCCACGGTGGAGCCAGCATGTAACTCTGTACCTCTGCCTGCCTGCTCTGCTACTCCACTGTGGCCAGCCCAAAGCAACGCCTAGTTTAGCCACTGTCCAGCCTTTTAACAAGCAACATGTCATTGCCATCTACAAAGTTCGTGCATAACAGAGTTACAAAGATTTAAAAAAACTCATGATTTAAGGAACTTTATAATTTTGTGTGAGGCTGCATTTGTGGCTATCTTGCGCATGTGTGGCCCACAGGCCGTGAGTTGGACATGCCTAGTAGACCCTTCTGCAATGATGGGAAAAGTCCTCCTTGGGCTGTGCAGTGCATTAACCTTTAGCCGGATGTGGCTATTGAATATTTAAATTTGAGTAATGTCGCATCTTAATTTTAACTAAGGAGAAGCAGTGTTCTATAAAATATAGCATGAGCTGAGTTGACCACCTTCAATGTCTCTAGTGGGCTCATAGAGGCCATCATGCATATATACTACGTGGTGTTCCCCAGGACTCTTTACACACCTGTAACAGCAGCAAGAGGCACAGTCATGGATGGTAAGCCATTGAATTATTGGAAGACAGTTTTCTCATACTTTTAAGGTACTGAGACCACCATAGTCTGTGTTCATCCCCCCCTTTTTTTTGTTGTTAAAGTTAGCACTCTGAATTTCGCTAAGGAAGCATAATGCCCATGCCTATTAACTAAAAAAACTGGATAGCCCCCAGCTCTTTAACATCTCTTAGTGTATGGACACCTGTAGATGGAAGTTTCTGTCCCACCTGGTCCCACAGCCATTCCGTCGCAAGAAAACACACAGAGGCTTATATTAATTACAAATTGTTTGGTCTATGGCTCAGGCTTCTTAAATTAACCCATCTCTATTAATCTGTTTTGCCACATGACTTCGTGGCATTTCCTGTGTTCCATTACATCTTGCTCCCCTGGTAGCTAGCGCTCAGTGTCTCCCCCAACTCTACCTTCCTTCTCCCCATATCTTTGCTTAGATTCCCTACCTGGTTCTATTCTGCCTTGCCATAGGCCATAGCAGCTTCTTTATTAACCAATGATAGCAACACATATTCACAGAGAGACCATCCCACAGCAGATACCAGTTCAGACAGGAGAAAGATGGAGCCCCCCTTACCCTGCATTCATCTTGGCTTTGTCCACCAAAGATCGAGGCTGGAACATGTCAGCGAGCACATCTGGTGGTGGAGGAGGTTGGCTGAAGGCCAGAACACTGCAGTTTTGCTCCGTCAAAGGGCTGTCACCGAACCAAGTCATAGTGGATAAGGCTGGCGTCCCATTGATGGGGTCATATGTGGGTGTCATAGTTTTACTGTACAAGCCAGGGCTTACTGTGAGGCAGGCAAATGATAGGTGATTCGGGTTAGGAATATTTAGAAGAAGATTATACTAAAATGAGTTTTGATTCTAAATGTATCAGGAGTCAGGAGAGTAGGGAGATCAGTTGCATAAGTAAAGATCTTGCCTGGTGTAGCACGAATCTTAAAAGTTCTTATTAATAAAAACAAACCCAGTGCCAGTTATTGGTGTGAGTGCTGGAAGATCAGAGAAGCAGAACAAGCCACAGCTTCCTCACCTCGCCAGTTCCTCAGCTGATCCTGTTTCCTCAGACTGAAAGCCTCTGAGTCCTCATCCAAATAGATCTCAGCTGAACTGCTGCTCGAAAGCCTAAAAGCTTAACCAGGCTCTAGTTCCTTGTCCTCATGCCTTAAATACCTTTCTGCTTCCTGCCATCACTTCCTGGGATTAAAGGCTCTTGTTACCATGCCTAGCTGTTTCCAGTGTGGCTTTGAACTCACAGAGATCCAGACAGATCTCTGCCTCTGGAATGCTAGGATTAAAGGCGTGTGTGCCACCATTTTCTGGCCTCTATATCTAGTGGCTGTTCTGTTCTCTGACCCCAGATAAGTTTATTAGGGTGCACAATATTTTGGGGAACACAATATCACCACAGCCTGGGATCCCAAAGATGTAAACATTTCCAAGAATCAACACAGAGGAATGTTGGTAAGTCAGTCCTTTCCAGCCATTCAAAGTTCTCTGTTTCTTGGTGCTATCAGCAAACTGAGAACACTGACACACAATGTCTCAGATAGCAAGGAGCTACATTTCTACTTGTAAGAACACAATAGTTGGCTACCTTGCCATTACCTCTGAACACTGCTCAAATCCCCCTTTCATTCTTTGTATCAGAATATACTATACGAGAAAGCCCTTGATATTGCAAGAAAGCTAGAGACAGTTGTTTGATACAGGAAGAAAAGTATATACTTTCTCAAAATCTTTACTGCCTTTCCTTTACAAGCCAATGAAAGCGTGCTTAAGAAAGAGCCACACAAAGGCAAACCAGGAAAAGAAAAAATATATTTAAATTATCCAAATTATCTTCTTTCTTAAATGTACTTTTTCACCCACAATTCATGGCCAGATGTACTAGCATTTTACAACATAAGACACACAATTAAAACTGTGAGTTACTAAGCATACCTAAGGTAAAAGTCTAAATTAAAAAACATTTGAAACTTAACTATGTATGTCCTTTTCAACTTGTCTGTTGATCCTTCAACAACATTGGTCCTTCTTTGTTTGGAGGGAAACTGAGGGGAGGGGGCGAGAAAGAGAAAAGAGGAGAGGGGACATAGATCTCCTCTGCTGCTTTAAGGGTCGGGGTGGGGGGCTCCCTTAGATCTGCTCATGCAGTCAGTTCATGAACTGCTATATATGGAGAGAAAGGGGGCAGAGGGAGGGAGGGAGGGAGAGAAGGAGGGAAGGAGGGAGAGAGAGAGAGAAAGTCAGTCTACAGTCACGTTTGAAACAGCCCCTTACCTGGGGAACCTGAGCTTGTTGAAGAACTGTCCAAGGTCAGGACGTCTTCAGCCACAGGCTCCTTATTGTTTTTGTCCTTCTTCTTCTTTTTCTTAGAATAGTCGCCAGAGGGCTTTAACAGTGAAAGTTCTTCTGGTCTTCTAATATCTAAAATAAAACAAACTAACAACTAACACAAACAAAAAGTGAGAAAACTGAGAAGAAAAAGAATTCCTCCTGAGACTCAGCTGTTTTGTGTATTTGACAGGTCTTAGGGAATTGTGGCTGCAAATAGAAGCCACTGCATCCCATGTGAAGGAACAAAGACCCTCAGATGGAGAAGGACAAATAGTGGCAGAAGGTTAAGTCTAGTGCAATTTCTAGTTTGCATTTTAATTTGTGATGAAAATATTTTAAATACACCCAGAGCGAAGGGACCGGTGTAACGCCCTCTCTATGGGTTTGCTATTCGACTTCAATCACTATCAACACTGTATGGCTCCGGTGTCATCCAAGAGCAAGCAGTTTTTCTCCTTTCCTTCCCCTTCCATCTCAGTCTCTCTCTTCGGTTTTGGAAATAACCACGAAGGGCCCCACATCCTTTTTTTCTTTGTGGACAATTGACTCTGCATCTTTTTTTCCTATACGAAGTCCACCATTTCCTGCCATCCCCGTGGAGCTGTCCTCATGTCCTGCCTTGCCTTCTGGGTCACTATCATTTCAGTGTGTGCCAACCTGACTTCCAACATTTTAAGAGCACTTGTGTGTCTGTCAAGAGCTTGTGCTGGCAGCTAGCCTCGTTCTGCTCCGCCCACCTCCACCAGTCCATGTGAGAGGATTCATGCTCTCCAAGAAGGGCCTTCAGTGGTATGGTAGGCTCCTTCCTTGGTACCTTCACCCTGCTGGGGCAGCCCAGAGGTCCCAGAGGTCCTGGCTGCCCACAGTGTGACACTCTTACTGGAAGCCAGGTGTTTACAATCGCTTCCCCGTATCTGTATTCCACACAGTATCTCCAGGCATTAGGGCTCCAGTTCTAGATTCCTTATCTCAGAGTCTGCTTCTGAAGAACCCCAGCTGTGATAACCCTTCCCCAGTTCATCCAAGGGTGCAACTGTGATCAGAGCCACTGATAACCCACAGAGCAGCTTTAATCCAAGGAAGTGGCTGCTTTAAGGGTCCTGGTACCCCTCTCTTAGATCCTCTCGTCCAGTCAGTTCACGAACTGCGTGGTGCCCAGAGGCAAGGGCAAGTCGGCTGACTCTCCCCGTCATCCTGGATGCCTGACTGTCAGGCTATAAAACACCTGGAGCCATCCCAAATGTATACTCTATGTGCACCTGACAACTTAAATATTATAGCGTACGCATTAAACAAACAACAAGGTGAAACTCTTCTGCCCAAGATCTGTGCCTCTTCTGTTCTTCAGGGGAAATCGCCATACTGCTCGATCTGAGCTAGTGCTGATCGATTAGACTTAAAAGCCAAGGTTGGAGGTGCTGAGCAGAGGTCTCCCCTCACGTGTCTTCAAAGCCACGGTCAGAGCAGAGAGCACCCGACGGCCTCAGCTATGACGTGTCACCTAGTCCCTGTGGGGTATGGAAAAGGCCTTTTCATATGACGGCTTACTTGCTGTTCGAATCCTCACTAGGTTACTACTAACAACAATGTGTTCTTGTGCTTCATTTGCCCCCACATGTCAGGACACTCCAGGAACTTGTGCTCTGCAATGGACTGTTCCATGAACTGACTGGTTCACTAAACAGCCACTGGGCAGCCGATGTGTGCCAGACATTGATATGCTGAGGTAGTGGTTTCTGTTCTAATCCCATTTCAGGCTATCAGAACCCTTAATGTCTAACATGGGCATCCCTAAATCTGTGGATACTTTCCTTCATTTGCTCTACGTCCCATCCTGTTTTAACACTCTCTACTCTTTTCCTTGCTTATTTGCTGACGATCCATCTCATTTGTTTCAAAGGGCAAGATTTCAGTGATCTTTGTCACAGTGTCTACCATTCACCACACTACCTGCTGCACAGCAGGGCTCAATGAGCATTTTGGGGTGAATGAATAAAGCGGCTTATAGTTTAATGGAGGAGAGTGAATACTTAGTGATGTATAATATTTGGTGTTCACTTGCTGGGTGATGATGCATAATATTCTTGGTACCAACAAAGGAAGACACCCACACATTTTCAAGAAATAGGAAATACAAGGGTCCCTCTTTCTATAGTGTATCATAAAGAAAAAAAATAATTGGAGTAGGTTTATCTCTGTGATACTATACCACGAGACACCAAAATTATCAAGTGAGCCTGGTGGCACACACCGGTAACCCCAGTGCTTATCAGGCTAAGGCAGGAGGATCATAAGTTTGAGGTAAGCCTTGACTACATAATAAGATCATATTTAAAAACCAAACAAAAATAAGATTGGGCTGCTATCTTCAAATAATTTTTGTGTGTGTATGTGTGTGTGGTGTGTATGCAGATATTTGTGTGTATGCAGGTACACACGCACCTGTGTGCACATGTGTGTGAGGCCAGCAGACGTCCTTGGTGTCGTTCCTCAGAAGCTATCCACCTTGTATTTCTTGAGACAGTGTCTCTCCCTGGCCTGGACCTTGTCAAGTATGGCAAGCTAGTTGGCCAGTGGCCCCCAGGGATCTGCCTACCTGTTTGCAAATTGCTGGGATTACAAATGTATGCCATTGTGCCCATTTTTTTTTTTTTAAAATATGGATTCTGGGTATTGGCAAGGCAAGCCCTGTACTGATAAGCTCTCTTCCCCAAGAGCACTTTTCTGCTTAAGCTTCCTAAGTGACTTTTGTAGACAGAGTATTTACAGGAGCCAAGTACTAGTGAAGGAATTGAAGTGTACGGTACCACCACCCCAAAGACAGAG
>CABHPR010112309.1:1180-15587 GCA_902168415.1 Peromyscus melanophrys | reverse complement strand
GTGTGTGTGTGTGTGTGTGTGTGTGTGTGTGTGTGTGTGTGTGTGTGAAAGCAAGTCATGAGCCATGATGGCTGTGCAGCAAATAAAGGGAGGGAATGGACCAGTCTTAATACATCCTTCAAGCGCATGCCCTCAGTGACTTAATTTCCTTCTATCAGGCCCCATTGCTTAAAGATTCTGCTACCTCCAAAGAGTTCCATGGGCTGGTGGCCAACCCTCTGTACACGGGCCTTTGTCAGGGATTTAAAATCCAAGTCACGCCACAGTCCGCCACCCCAACCACGTGTGTGGGCTTTCTCTCGTATGCTCTCTAAGGAACCCATTGCCCATCATGCCAATGTGAACTAATTTGTACTGTCATCAAGACCCAGCAGTGCACAGTGCCTTTGTTGTCTGTGTCGATAGACATGTTGAGGCTTTTCCCAGGGATGAGGAGGGATCGCGTGTGAATACTGTGTGATTCTGTGCATCGTTTACTGGCCCACTCTGCCTCTTGTTCCCACATCATCTAAGCAGAATTTTATATTTAGTGGAACATGTACAGCCTGCAGGTCCCTTTCTAAATCTTTGGAATACAGCAGTGAATATGATGCATGGGAATCTTTACAAAGAACCTGTGTGTTTGACTCTTCTTTGTCGGGTGTGCATTCATTAGGCAGATATTTGCAAAACATCCCCGTGTCTAAGTCATTTGCACAAGGAGTCAAAGAAGAATCGGAAGGACGTTCTGTCCTCCTGAAAGAAAGTCACTGCTGAGGAAAATTTAACTATGGAAAGATGTGTTACATTTGTTTATGTTGCAGAATATTGCTTTAACTGTAAAGGTGTGTTACAGTTGTTTATGCTGCATTTGTGTAATTACGTAAAGATGTGTTGCTGTTTCACCTTGCCTGCCTAAGGCACCTGATTGGTCTAATAAAAAGCCGAATGACCAATAGCTAGGCAGTAGAGGGATAGGTGGGGCAGGCGGGCAGAGAATAAATAGAAGAGGAGAGAAGGAGAATAAGAAGAATGAGAGAGAAGAGAGAATGAGGGAGAAAGAGTGGGAGGCGCCCAGGCCAGTCAGCCAGGCAGTCGCCAGCCAGTCCGACATGAGAAACAGGAAAGTAGGACATGCAGAAGGAAAGAAAGGTAAAAGCCTCCTCGAAGCAAAATGTAGAAGAAGAGAAACAGGTTAATTTAAGGTCTAAGAGCTAGTGGGACAAGCATAAGATAAGGCTGGGAATTCATAACTAATATTAAGTCTCCATGTCTTTATTTGGGAGCTGGTTGGTGGCCCAGAAGAAAGTCTACTACAAGCCACAGCTAGCGAAATCTGACTTGGTACGTTGAGTGGTAAGCACTGTATGCTGGGAAAGGATGAGAGTGAGAGAGTTCAGAGAGAAGATAATTTATTCTTCTTAGGAAAGGTCTAGAATTAAGCACTGTATTTGCTGTTGGATCATGTCAGGTTTTTAGTACGCCCTGTAATATAGTACTGTGTGGGCTTAATGCCTGTTGTTACTGGCTGTAATGACAATGTAATTCATTCCCATTGTAATCACAGCCAAATCACAATACCCTTCTCTATCAAGCAGGTGTATTTAACCCCAGGAACTCTATTCCAGGCCTCCCCAGAGGTCCAGGTTATGGCCGAGAACTCCTTGACATGGGAATTGTGTTCTTTATGCAAGGCAGAGTGGGGCAGAGGCTCTGAACCCAGGCTGCAATTCAAAAGCAGGCTTCAAATGCTTGCCTGCTGTGAGGCCACGGGCAAATCACTTGAACTCCCTGTGTGTGTTTCTCCATCTGTTAAATTGGGGTGATAACAGCCCTGGCCTCATAGGGTTATATGACAATTAACTGCATGTAAATCATTCACAACTACAGATAGCGTGAACTCAACAATGCCCCTTAGGATTAAGGCTGTACCTCAAAATGGTCTCTTGAAGGGGAAAGGCTAGGATGGCACAAACCAATGGATGTGTCCCCTTGCATTTTCACATCAGTGAGTCCTTTACATTAATTGTATTTAAAAATTCTTTCTTTCTTTTTATGTGTATAGATGTTTTGTCTGAATGTATCTCTAATGTATCATGTGTGTGCCTGGTGCCCATGGAGGCCAGAGGAGGGCATCAGCTATTCTAGAACTGGAGTCACTGATGGTTATGAGCTGCCACGTGGGTGCTGAGAATAAAACCCAGGTCCTCTGGAAGAGTACCTGTCAACCACTGAGCCATCTCTCCCAGCCCCTAAGTTTGATTTTAAGTCTCTCAGTATTTGTAAACATTTAAATAGTATTTCTTAACTAAAATTACATGTTTATTCATATTTAATGCAATGTTAAAAGGTGTGTGCATTGTCCACATGTTTAAAAGTCTATGTGTTTCCTTCCTCTTTCTAAGATAGCTGTTATCCTGTATTTATACTTTATTTTTTTCCTTTTAGGAAAACTTAAAAAAATTAAGTACACCATGCATAATAACATGTACAAATCTTAAATTTACAGGTTGCTTAATTTTAATAAATTGTACAATTATGAAAGCATACTTGGATGAGATGCAATATTATGTGTACCCCAGAAGTCTCCCCCCACACACCCCTTCCAGCCTCCCCCTCTTCTTAAGATGACTCCGTTCTGACTTATGTCACCATAAATTAGTTTGGGGATTATAACAATCTTAACTATTAAGTATGTATTCTTGGTTTTGTCTGGAAATTTTTTTCTTAGGTATCCCAGCTGGGTCTACAAATTGCTGTGTAGCTAAGGATGGCCTTGAACTTCTGATTCTCCTGCCTTCACCTCCCAGACACTGGGCTAACCGGCATGCACCACAACACCTGATTATATGTGGTGCCGGTGACCAAACCCAGAGCTTCTTGCATTATAGGCAAGTACTCTACCAACTGAGCCACACTGCCAGCCCTGTCCACCACAGTCCACATTCTGTCTGCAAGGTTATCTGGTTTTTTTGTTTGTTTGTTTGTTTGTTTTTGTTTTATTTATTTATTTGTTTTTTTTTTGTTTTTTGTTTTTTGAGGCAGGGTTTCTCTGTGTAGTTTTGATGCCTGTTCTGGAGCTCACTTTGTAGCCCAGGCTGGCCTCAAACTCATAGAGATCCACCTGCCTCTGCCTCCCGAGTGCTGGGATTAAAGGCATGCGCCACCACCACTTGGCTTCTGTATTGTTTCTATGCATATCTAGTCTGTCCTTTTTCATGGTAGGGTAGGTATTCAATTGTATGAATGACTCTCACAATTTATAAAATTATTCTACCATTAGTGAACATTTGTGTTGCGTTCTTTTCCTGACTATTAGCAGTAAACCTGCTGTGAACTTGCTTGCCCACATTCTTTGGTATACATACGTGTTCAGTTCTTTCTTTTCTCTGTTTTGAAACAAGGTCTTGCTATGTAGCCCAGGCTGGGCTCAAAGTATTATATTTGCTCAACTGCCTTGCAGGCGACCACAGTTGCTGAAAGTTGGTGCATGCAACAGCCACGTCTTGTCAGCATCTCACAGCATCCCTCCACATCCACAGGCTCTGAGGTTTTTCCTACCCCCTCTTCTGAACATACCCTGAGCCTTGGATGGTAGAAAACCGATATACGTGACTCATCCCAAGCACTCAGACTTATTTAAACTGGGCCCTTTGACCAGCTCGTCTCTTTATTAACTAACTACTGTCCATCATGAAAAGAGGGCTCTCTGAGCTAAGTTGAGAGCAGCACAAATCTGTGTCTAGATCTATGGCTATGTACTATAGACTGATCTTAATACACACGTATTTAAAGTGAAGTTTAGTCAAAATTTTTGTGGTCATTTTTTTGGAAGGTATAGTAGGCTGTACATTTCTTACAGGTTTTAATAATTTTTTGCTGGGCTCTGCTGACTCCCCATGGGAGACCTTAATTTGGGGGATGTGGGGATGTGGGGTTGCTAGGGAGGGAGGGATGGAGAGTGGGAGGAGGGGGCATCTGTGGATGGTGTGTAGAGTGAGTAGAAAATTTCTTAATAAAGAAAAAGGAAAAAAAATTTGTGTGTATGATGTGCATGTGTAGATTCGAGTTTGTATGTGTACGCCGGAGGAGTCAGTCCTCACCTTCCACCTTGTTTGAGACAAGATTGCTTGTGCTCTTCACTGCTGCATAAGCTGGGCTAACTGGCTGGTGACCTGCTGTTGTTTCTCATGTCTGTCTCCCATCTCCTGGTAGACACATGCTGGGATCACAAACATACGCACTGCTATGTCCAGATTTTTTGTTGTTATTGTTTTGTTTTTCGAGACAGAGTTTCTCCATGTAGTTTTGGTGCCTGTCCTGGATCTCTCTCTGTAGACCAGGCTGGCCTCAAACTCACAGAGATCCACCTGGCTCCACCTCCCGAGTGCTGGGATCAAAGGTGTGCGCCATCGTGGCCTGGCCTATGTCCAGATTTTTATGTGGGTTCTGGGGATTGGAACTCAGATTGTTAGGTTTGTATGGTAAGCACTCTACCTACTGAGCTATCTCTCCAGCCCCATGTCTTTTGTTAGAATATATTAATTATATATAGTCATGGGTTTCATTATAACGTTATGTGTGTGTGCATGCGTGTGTGCATGCGTGTGTGTGTGTGTGTGTGTGTGTGTGTGTATGTGTGTATGTGTGTATGTGTGCGTGCGTGTAGGATGTGTCTTGATCCTATCCCGTTCATCCTCACTATCTCTTGTGTCTTCTTCCCACCCCCACTCCCGTTCCCTTGCTCCTCCCAACTTGTCCCTCTGATATTTTCATGTCTGTATTGCTTTGGGAGCCCCAGGGATCTTCTCCACCAATAACCAATAGGGAAGTGGCCACCTCTGGCACAGGAATTTTTACTGAATAATAAAAAAGAGTTTGAATGGAAGAAGCCAGTGTGGGTGAATAAAGCTGCTTCCAGAAGCCCTCTTTTGTTTGTTTGTTTGTTTGTTTGTTTTTCAAGACAGGGTTTCTCTGTTTAGCTTAGGAGCCTGTCTTTGGAACTCACTCTGTAGCCCAGGCTGGCCTCGAGCTCACAGAGATCCGCCTGCCTCTGCCTCCCAAGTGCTGGGATTAAAGGCATGCATGCCCACCACTCAGCTCTTTTTTTTTAATATTCAAACCATCACACAACCAAATATTTTTTTCTTTTTCCAAATATTTTATATTTTGGCTTTTTGATACAGAGTCTGTCTATGTATTTGTGGCTCTCCTAGAACTCGATATATAGACCAAGCTGGCCTTGAACACACAGGGATCCTCCTGCCTCTGCTTCCCAAGTGCTAGGATTATGGAGGTGAACCACCACAACCGGGTGAAATTTTATTTTTTTAATTAACTAATGAATCGACAATTGCTTACCAAGTATCAGGTTCAATTGCTTACCAAGTATCAGGTTGCCTTATGGCTTTTTCTTTGAATTTAAAAAATTGCATTTTATTTATTTCATGAATGTATACACACATATGTGGGCATGCATGTATCATGGCACACACGTGGAGGATAGCTTTCCCCGGAGTCTTTTTTTTAAACCATGTAGGCTCCTGGGGACCGAACTCAGGTCCTCAGACTTGTCAGCAAGCACCTTTACCCACTGAGCCATCTTGCCAGGCACCTTTTCACACGTTTTCAGTTTCAGTGGGTCCTCTCCCCAACCCCTTCTCTCTCCTCATGCCTCCTCTCTATTTACACTCTGTTTCCAGCATTCTGCCCTCCGCTTTCCTACCATCACTGAGTGTTGTTTATCCTCTCCACATACCATTATGGCCTTCTTTTCCTCTCTCCTGGGCCGCTTTCTAGTTCCCTGACTGCTGCATGCACTGACTCCCCGTATAAACGTGTGGATACCAGAATTATAAGCCAAGATTAGTGTATGAGAGAATATGTGGTGTTTCTTGTTGAGTTTGGGCAACCTCACTTAACAAAACTTCCCAATTCTATCTATTTTTCTTGAAAATTTCATTTTTTTTCTTTATGGTTGAGTAAAATTTATAAAATGCCTTTGAGAGACTATTGTCATTGTCATTTCTGAGTGTGGGATGTAGCTCAACTGTCATGTATTTACCCAGAATGTACAAGGTCCTAGGTTTGATATCCCAGAACTGCAAAATAAAACATGTATTTTGTAGTCTCTCTCTGCCCCCCACCCCCGTGTGTGTGTGTGTGTGTGTGTGTGTGTGTGTGTGTGTGTGTGCGCACGCGCGCGTGCATGTACACCACGCTGTCTGGTTTATGCAGTACTGGGAATGGCATCTAAGGCTTTGTGTATGCTAAGCACGCATTTGACCAAGTGAGATACCCCTAGTCTCACACGGAATGATTTCAATTCTTTAAATTTTACTTACCTATGTTAAAAAACGCCTCCCGCTCTTCTTGTGTGTTTTTCTCCCTTAGTTCTGTTAGTTTTTGCTTTATATATTTTGAGACCATGTTGTCAGGTCTATACACATTTAGAATTGCCCTGTTTTTCTATTGAGTTGACCACGCAGTCACCGAGTGACCTGCCCATGCTGGTTTATTCTGTCTGGTACTTGCCTATCTTTCTTCTGATTGGTGCTTGTTTGGTGTCTCTTTCCCATCCTTTTGGTTCTAAGCTTTTTCTAGTTACCTGTCCATACATAACAAATCATCCAACAAGTGTTTTGTTATACGTGTAGGTTTTATGGAGCAGTAAATTGGACACAACATAACCCAGGCCTCTTATTGCTGTTTTATGTCATCTGAAGCCTTGGTTGGAAGGACTCGAATGATTTGGAGCTGGAATAACTGTCTGGAGACTTCTTTCTTCGTGTCTGGTACCTGGAGTTGGATAACGTGACGTCGGGCCCAGCTCTTGTATTGACTGGAGTGCCAACATAATGCCTCTCCATATGGCTTCGGCTTCCTTATCACATGACAGTCTTGGTAGGCAGATTTCTTAAACAGTGGCCCAGACCGCTAAGAGTGACCGCTTCATGAAACAAAGCATGCCGCTTCTTCTGATCTCGCCTCCAGAGTCAGTGTTGCTTTTCTTAGTCTTTGTGGGTTGAAGGAACCCCAAACAGGCCCAGGCTGGTGAAGACAGGTGGACCCAGCTCTTAATGAGAGATGTGCCAAAGGGTTGGTGGTTATGTTTTATAACATAGCTCTGTGGCTCTCCTCATGCTTAAGATGTTGCTTATAAGCACCAAATAGTTAGGTTTCTCTGTGTAGCTTTGCGCCTTTCCTGGATCTTGCTCTGTAGACCAGGCTGGCCTCGAACTCACAAAGATCCGCCTGTCTCTGCCTTCCAAGTGCTGGGATTAAAGGTGTGTGCCTCTATGCCCGGTTCCATATGGTTTTTCAACTGTTCTTTAATGTTAGCTGTGCCTCTTCATATTCCTTCTCTTACCTTTCTCTCCCATCCCCCTCTGTTGCTGGAAAATTTCTCTCGAGCTCCCAAGTCCCGCCAGTCCCAGGAACCACTTACAAAATAAACACACAGACGCTTACATTATTTAAACTGCTTGGCCATTAGCTCAGGCCTATCATTGTCTAGCTCTTACTCTTATATTTAGCCTATTTCTATTAATCTCTACTTTGCCACGTGGCTCGTGGCTTACCGGTACTTTACATCTTCCTTGTTCTGGCCGCGGCTCCAGGCAGTCTCTCTCCTTTCACCTTCCTGTTCCCTCTCCTCCCTTCTCTGTTAGTCCCGCCTATACTTCCTGTCTGGCTATTGGCCAATCAGTGCTTTATTGATAGAGTGATATCCACAGCACCCTCCCTATGTGATGCTCCTGTTCTAGTTTCCTCTTGGTCTCTCCATGGCACTGTATTCTGTTTCTCCTTCCTTGGGGGATCCTTTCCTTCCCCCTGGTCCAATCCCTAACCTCTGTGGTTACTCATATTGTAGAACATATTTCAAAAACTTAAAATATAGCAGCCACATATGTTTTAAAACATGCAATATTTATCTTTTTGTGTCCAACTCACCTCATTCAGGATTATTTCTTATAGCTCTATCCATTTACCTATGAATTTCATAATTAGTTTTTTTTTAACAACTGAATGATATTGTATACGTGTACCATATTTTCATTATTCATTCATCTGTTGATGGGCATCTAGATTGTTTCCAATTTCTGGCTGTTACAGTAGAAGAGAAATGAACATGGTTGAGCAAGTGTCTCTGTAGTAGGAGGTAGAGTCCTTTGGATATATGCCCAAGAGTGGTATAGTTGGATCTTGAGATCCATTTCTAGCTTCCCGAGGAAAGACCACAGGGATTTCCACAGTGGCTGGACAAGTTTGTACTCCCACCAGCAATGGGCAAGTGTTTCCCTTACTCCACATCTTCATCAGCATGGGCTGTCATTTGTTTTATTGATCTTGTTCATTCTGACTGGTGTAAGATGAGATCTCAAAGTAGTTTTATTTGCATTTCCCTGATGGATAAGGCTGTAGTATGTTTCTTTAAGTGTTTCTCAACCATTTGTGTTTTATTTTTTGAGAGCTCTTTTTAATTCTGTACCCTATTTTTAAACGGGTTGTTTTCTTGATATTCAGTTTTTTTTTACTTCTTTATATATTCTACATACTAACCCTCTATCAGATATATAATTCATAAAGATATTTCCTCATTCCATAGGCTGTCACTTTGCCTGAATGATGGTGTCCTTTGCTGTACAGAAGCCTGTTTCTGTACAGTTTCATGGGTGATTAATTGTTGGGCTTAGTGCCTGTGTTATCAATGTCCTATTCAGAAAGTCCTTTCCTGTACCAATGAGGTCAAGCCTATTCCCCATGTTCTCTTCTATAAGATTCAGGGTATCTTAGTTTATGTTGAGGTCCTTGATCTATTCGGAGTTGAGTTTTGTGCAAGGTGATAAATGTGGATCTGTTTTCATTCTTCTACATGCTGACATCCAGCTTGACCAGCACCATTTGTTGAAGACACTATATTTTCTCCAGTGTATATTTTTGAGGAGCTACATTGTTAAAGAAAATGGATTCTTCCTCCTCAAAAAGCCTTTAACTGTCCATAAGAACTCAGGAGTGAGGGTACATGAACCCCTTCCACTCCATGATAGAATGTTGATTGGCTTGTTCTTGTACAGGTCTTGTGCAGTCAACCGCAGCTACTGTGAATTAATGAGTATAGTGGTCCTGAAGACCAGTGGTATAGAAGACATTGTTTTGTTCTGGTCCTTTCAGACCTCTGGCTCTTGCAATCTTTCCACTCCTTCTATGATTGCCCCTACACCATGTGTGTGTGTGTGTGTGTGTGTGTGTGTGTGTGTGTGTGTGTGTATACGTACGTGTGTGCGTATGTGTGTTAGTCACTATATAATTCACATTAACAATAAGAGTTGATGTTGAACAATGTATATCGATTCTTGTCTTTTTTTGTGGCATTTGCTGAGACATCTTTTGATCAACTGTTCCAGAATTGTTATTTATTTATTTATTTATTTATTTAGATTTTTTGAGACAGGGTTTCTCTGTAGCTTTGCACCTTTCTTGGAACTTACTCTGTACCCCAGGCTGGCCTCAAACTCACAGAGATCCGCCTGGCTCTGTCTCCCCAGTGCTGGGATTAAAGGCATGCGCCACCACCGCCCGGCCTAGAATTGTTATTTATTCCCTGTGACCTCTTAAATGTACTTATCCCTGTTTCAGGCTGAAGTTCCTTCTGGTGTCTTCTGTAGAGATGGCTTAGTGGTTATAATTTTTTAAAAATTTTTAATGTTTTTATTATGGAAAGTTTTTATTTATCCTTCAATTTCAATAGATAGTTTTGTTGGATATAATATTCTGGGTCAGCAGTTGTTATCTTTTGGAACTTGTAATACATCTTTCTAGGCCCTTGAGGTTTTAAAAGTTTCTTTTGAATATAGTTAGGTATTATATTGATGGGCTTTATAAATGACTTGGTCTTTCTTTCTTGCAACTTTTAATACCCTTTTTATTATGTGTTTTTAATGTTTTAACTATAATATGTTGTGAGAGTGTGTTTTCTGTTGGAGTTTTGCAGTCATCTGGTATCTGGATGGGCATCTCTTTCTCTAAGTTTGGGAAATTTTCTTCTATGATTTTGTCAAAAATATCCTCTATGTTTTCACCATGGTGTTTGTTCTCCTTCTATGCCCATAATCCAAAGCTTATGTCTTTTCATGGTGTCCCAGAGCTGTTCATGGTGTCCCATTTTCTGTTCATATTTCTTTTAAAGTGTATCATTGTCCTTTACTGAGTGATCCAATTCTTCTACCTTGTCATCCACCCCCCAATTCTCTGTTTTCCCACATGATCTGTTCTATTGGAGAGGCTTTCCACTGAAGTTTTTATTGATATCATTGAGATTTTCATTCCCAACATCATCTCCGTCTGAGTTTTCTTCAGCATTCCATCACTATTTTCATTTCTTGAATTGACTGCATTTTATTTATCTCTTTGTTTTGTTTTCTTGGAGTATATTCGTGTATTATTTGAATTGTTTGAACATGCTTATAATAATTCTTTCGATTTTTTTTTTTGCCTGATAGTTCTTCCAAGTCATTTCATTATTTTATTTCAGGATTATCAGTGATTTGTGGAAGAGATATGCTGTCTTAGTTTTTCCATGTTGTTTCTGTTTCTGTGCTGGGACTTACGTATCTGGAGCTAGTTTATTGGCTGAGTTTTTCTTTCTTTCTTTTGTGTGCTTTATTTTAAAATTTCTAGACACCTTTTTTTTTTCTTTCATTGGTGGAGTTTGCAGTGTTTGGCAGAGGACTAAGTCTTAGTAGGATTGAATTGTAATTTCCTCTTTGGGACCCTTCATTTAGGGCCAGAGGCTCTATTTCCAGCTTTTCTTTGAGCGGCAGATATTGACCTACATTAGCTAGGACTTCTTACCTTTCTCTGCTTCTGTCTCTGTGAGTTGGGAGAACTTTCCACATGCCAGTGGCCTTACCTTGATTCAGATCTTGCCCTCACCTTGGGTTCTCAACTACCACTGCAACTCCTGGGGGATCTGGAACTCCTGGACACCTTTGGGCCTAACCAGGAGTTGAATCCTCTGTTAAACCTGCATTTGAACCCCTATCCCTGGGTCTACAGCAAGATGTGGAACTCCCAAAGCACCAAGAGGCCTTCTGTCAGCTTAGGACTGGTCTAGCCTCTGGGTCTGCAATTGCTAGAGCTGCTGAGACATGGTGAAAGTGTTTCAAATAACTAATTCTGGGGTTATTTTGACCTTAGCTAGTAAGCCGGTACAATGTTCTTAGATTCGCTTGCAATGGACCATTTCAATGGTGTAAGTCAACACAGTGTTCCGTGGTCTTGTTCTATACTCTAAAGAAAGCCAGGAGGATTTCTGTGCTTCATTTGTTATCAGTTTGACTATATGAATGAACAGCTGACCTCATACTGAGTACACAGAAGCTGAGAGCCAAACAGGACCACAGATGCCCAATGGAGCGAACTGGAGGCAGCAGGATAAGAGCAGACATGTGTAGTCTTTCCCCAGAATCCATGAATGAGACTGGAATGAAGACACAAGAAGTTAGTGCTTGTGTGTGTGTTTACATTACAGTCTCGTAGGAAACAGGTCTAGCTCCAAAATCGGGGTTCATCATCAGCCACTGGCTGTTTTGCTGGAGGCTGTACCTCTGCAGTGGAAACTGTGAAGAGCAGGGAACACAAATTGCATTCAGGATGAATCTGGGTTGAATCTTGACCTTGACACAGTCGATTTGTACAGTGAACTTAGAGGAAGTGTTTTCATTTTCTCACCTAGAGATGGTCATGCTAGTGCCTTCCTTACTAGGTCTTATATGTCAAGCTGTATTAGAGACCCCAGGACGAATACAGACACTATTACATGCCCAATTAGAGTCAGTTGGCATCCTTGTCAACACGATGTGGGAAAGCTTTGGATACAAGGATGGCTCTGGGTATCTCAAGAGGTCCCAAATCTTTGCTGTTCACTGTGGCCAGCATGTGTCCCGGTGCAAGTTATTAAGGGATTGGTGTTTCCCCAGGCTCAGTCCTACAGTAGAAGGTTTCCCTCAGTGAGGGAAGGGAAGAGCTAGTTCCAGTGAGGAGTTAGAGAAGGGCACAGTGTTACTATAACCTACAAGCAAACATGGTGGACTGATGTTCCAGACAGGACAAATTATTTAGCAGCTGGCTCCCGGGGAAATCCAAACACAGCAGGAGATTTTCCTTTCTTGGGAAGATATGTCAGCTGGGAAAGTACCTGCCTTGCAAGAATGAGGACCCAACTTTGACTTCTAGAACCCACATGAAAAAAGTCCGGCATGGTGGCACATACTTGTAACCCCAGGACAGGGGATCTGGAGACCCACAGATCCCTGTGGCTTCCTGGTCAGCCAGCCTAGTTTATGGGGGTGAGTTCTAGGCCAGTGAAAGATCTGGACTCGAAATAATAGGTGGAAGGTACCTTTGGAAGTATAACCCAAGGTTGTCCTCTGGCTTCTACAAGCACGTGCACACATGTATATGCACATACATACACACACACATTTTCTTCAGTGCTATGGAACATAAAGTTGCCAATTGATTCTGCTGATTTACAAGTGCAGTGATAGATAATGTACACACAGGCTGAGGAAGTCTTTTTGGTTCCAAGGGAAGGGATAGTGATTCACCATCAACTGGCTTTTTTTTTTTTTTTTTTTTTTTTTGTTCTAGTCCAGGTGAGAGGTCCATAGCGCATGGGTCTGATCTGTCAGTATTTCACAAGATTCCTGGCCATATGTTAATGAATTTATGTTGAACATGTACCTCCCACATGTGCAGTGCCGTGTTAGGTTCTGTGAGTTATATAAAAAGTTACGTGCGTATAGATATATATGTATGAATACACGCATGCACACATCTACAAGGAGCAATGAGTTTAGCCAGTTCCTGTATACGGCTTATATATGTGAAAGAAACTATAAACCAGGCCATAAGGTCATTAAAGATGTGCCAGTTCAATTTTATGGGAGCTCAGAAGACAGGAGAAATGACCCATGGGGGAGGGTGCGAAGCTGCTGGTCTGGTCTTGCAGCCTCTGCCCTCGGCTTTCTCCATTCAGTTCTTCATATCATTGACAGACAACGGCGGGGATGATGGGATTCTAAACACCCAGAACACCAATTTCAGCACATGCCGCTTCTTTCAAACCTTTAAATGACTTTCTATCGCCAATTGTAGTGATTTCAAAGCTCCATTCATAATGTTTTCCTCTCTCCACCACCATTCAGGGGTTTTCTTCTCTTTTTTTGGAGTAGGTGGGGGGTGTGGGAGTGTCTGTGTGCTGAATCGTGACTTCCTCATATTTTTGTGGTTTGGGCTCCAAGTGCATTTTCCTGGGGGGATGCCATATATGTGAACCTTTTCTTGTTTATGTTCGGGTTGTAGAGGCCTGTCTATGAGGGTGATCCTCACTTGCTTCTGTCTGGGGCCTCTGGGTTTCCGTCATGAGGGGAGTCTGGGATTAGGGTTTACAATTTGAGAGATCAAGGCCCTCCACACAGACCCTTTGTTCTAATTGGTATCTACTGATATCCTAACTCTACCAGTTTCAGGTTTGTATAGGGAACTTTGCTTGCTGTCAAGGCTGTCGGGCCCATAACCTTGACTTAATATTAAGCCCCAACCCTCCCTGGCCAACGGACATAGCTTGAATTTTATTGATGCCCAGGAGTCTATATGGAGTCGCTTCTCTAAATCTATATGTCTACTCATAACCTGGCCCCTGAGTGTTTTCTGTAATAGGGGCTGCTGTACCCAATTGCCTATTGGACACCTTCGTTATGGCCGTCCTAGATTTAACATGGTCAAAACAAGATTATTGACACATGTTAAACACACCCCAGGGCACATAGATGCACTAACATGTACTGTGTCTGTTGTATGCTGATCAGTTTAATGGCTGTTATCTCATTTTGGCATAATTTACACAAATATTACTATGATAGCTGCCTAGCACAGGATGCATGTGCACATAGAGCGTGACTGCCTTGGTTAGCTCAGATATGCTTTGCTTCAGATAGTCCAGCAACCTTAAGGATTGCCAGAGGCTCTTTAGATAAGGGAAATCCCAACACTGAGCACCCCTTGCTTCATTACGGTGGTGGTTTGAATAAGAACGGCCTCATAGGCTCACATATTTGAACACTTAGGGAATGACACCATTAGAAAGAACTAGGAGGTGTGGCCTTATTGGAGTAGGTGTGGCCTTGGTGGAGGAAGTTTGTCACTGAGAGTGGGCTTTGAGGTTTCAAAGGCCCAAGCCAGGCCCAGTGACTCTCTCTTCCCGCTGCCTGTGGATCCAGATGTAGAACTCTCAAGCCCCTTCTCCAGCACCATGTCTGCCTGCATGCTGCCATGCTTCCCACCATGATAACAATAAACTAACCCTCTGAAACTGTAAGCCTGCCCCAATTAAATGTTTTCCTTTATAAGAGTTGCCGTGGTC
>CABHPR010112305.1:0-11395 GCA_902168415.1 Peromyscus melanophrys | reverse complement strand
GTGAGAATCTGTGCCAAGTGTAGGCTAAGTTATTACAAGATGTTGGTCAGGGGGGCTCATGAAGCACTCGCATCAACACGGGCATTTTTCATGTCTCTTCTGCCACTGGAAGGTGGTGTTGGCTTCTGTCAATGCTTTAGAGGACTTGTCTTGCAGGGATGTGTTCAACAATACTCATTCCCAAAAGTCTTTTTTTTCTTTATTAAGAAATTTTCTACTCACTCCTCATGCTATCCACAGACCCCCCCTCCTCCCTCCTCCCACTCCCCAGCCCTCTTTCCCAAGCCACCCCGCATCCCCACATCCCCCAAATCGAGGTCTCTCATGGGGAGTCAGCAGAGCCCAACTCACTGAGCCTAGGCAGGTCCAAGCCCCTTCCCACTGCACCAAGGCTGTGCAAGGTGTCACACCACAGGCACCGGATTCCCAGAAGCCTGCCAATGCACCAGGGACAGATCCCGATCCCCCTGCCTGGGTGCCCCCCAAACAGTTCGAGCCAAACAACTGTCTTCAAGAACCTGGAAACAGCCGGGCGGTGGTGGCGCACGCCTTTAATCCCAGCACTCAGGAGGCAGAGGCAGGCGGATCTCTGTGAGTTCGAGACCAGCCTGGGCTACCAAGTGAGCTCCAGGAAAGGCACAAAACTACACAAAGAAACCCTAAAAAAAAAAAAAAAAAAAAAAAAAAAAAAAAAAAGAACCTGGAAACAATCTAGATGCCCCTCCACTGAAGAATGGACAATGATATCATGAAATTTGCAGGCAAATGGATGGATCTAGAAAATGTCATCTTTAGTGAGGTAACCCAGACTCAGAAGGACAAACATACTATGTACTCATTCATAGGTAGATACTAAATGGAAGGGAAGGAATGGCCAGAATGCAACCCACAACTCAAAAGAGGCTAGCTAACAGGAAAAGACCCTAGGAGGGACACATGGATGACCGCATGAAGGAGAAGTGGATGAGATCTACATGAGTGGACTGGTTGTAGGGGGGTGGCAGAGGGCGAGGAGTGGGGGATGAGAATATAGGGAAATGGGAGGGTCAAGCTGGGACAGGGACAGAGTGGGAGGGCAGGGAGGAAGATACAATGATAGATGAGTACCTCATGGGAATAGGAAGAGGCAGGGTGCTGGGGAGGCTCTCAGGAATCCAAAAGGTTGACCCCACCTTGGTCTGCTAGCAGTGATCCAGAGGGTGCCTGGACCAGTCTACCCTGGTAACCAGCCTAGCAAATAACCTAGCTGTCATCATAGAGCCTTTGTCCAGTGACTGATGGAGGCAGATACAGAGATCCACGGCCAGGCACCAGGCTGAGATCTGAGAATCCAATTGATAAGAGAGAGGAGAGATACTGCAGATGAGGGACGTAGAGATCAGGATGGGAGGACGTGCAGAGATGACCGGCCACACTAGTGGTAACCCATGAACTGTGGACTAGTGACTGTGGAGCCCCCATTGGACTGGACTAGGCATTCCCAATAATCTTTTCAGTGAAGAATATGTGAGGCATGTTGTCTTCTCCAAGCTTCAGGAATGACTTTATTTCACAAACATTGAGTCCAAAATGAATTCAGTCACCAAGGAGGGGTCGTAAAAGAGACTACTGAAAATCTAGATGGTTAATGATGTGCTGGCTTGGTTTTGGAGAGGCAGCAGGGACAAGACAGGAAGAGTCTGGGCATTGAAATCAGACAGAACTGGATAAAATCTTGGTACTGCCATTGATTGTAGGTACATTTTCAAGCAAATCAATATTCCTAGGCCTCAATTGCCTGCTCTTTTAATAAGGAAAATCTGTTCACCTTTACTGTATTATTGCGATGATTATAATCAGTGCAAAGTACTTGATGTATTCTATGGTGAGTACACATGGTAAGCAAATAGAAGTTATTAAATTAGGGGCAAAAAGGACTCCCCAGAGTTGGCAATGATGAACCCACAAAAGACTTAATCATGATGGAGTGGAAAACACAATGACAGATTTATGAGCATAAGGGAACTCCTGGAAGCTGTTTAAAACACAGCACTTAGCAATAGCATGAGCCTTTTCTCGGGATTTGATTCCATTGCACCACACCATCCTCTTTCCTCTCCTTTCACTGCAGGCTGCTTTGGTACAGTGTGATTAAGAAGTGTGTGTGTGTGTGTGTGTGTGTGTGTGTGTGTGTGTGTGTGTTTGTGTGAATGTGTAGCAGCCTATTAGTTATGTTGTTGAATATTATGCTATCCTATAGTTTATCCCAATAATTATGTTGTTGAAAAAAAAAACAAAAAAAAAACTTCACTAAATGGGTTTGTGTTTAAAACAGACAGGACAGGACAAGGTGTGGATTCATGTGACCACACCAGGAGTCTCCCTCAGAACATAGCAATCAGTAATATAAGATGCACCTGACCAGTCAGGCAGCCCAGGTGGTTTTGCTCTCTGTAGTATGAACACCCTGACTCAACATCTCATTGACCATAAATGGGCAGAACAGGAAAAGCAGATTCTAGTGAAGTTGAGTGTGGGGCACTTGGACACACACTGCTTAATTTTAATTATTTATGATTGTCCATCCTACACAAGGAAATGTACTATAAAATATTTTGTTGAAGAGTGTATACTTCAGTAACATGAACTGTAGAATTTCACAATTAGATTAGTGAAGGAAAGGAATGGGTTAGAAACTGTGTTCATGGTTTGTGGGGGATGGGAGTGCAAAGAGAGTGGGATAGGTAGAAAGTAAGAGGAGGTGAAGATTGAGGCACTGATAATGGAGGAAGGGAGTAAGGGAGGAAGGGAAGGAAGGAGAGAGGGAGGAAGGTCAAGATATGACAGAAAGAAGGTATGGGATTAACATGATATGGCTATGTTTTTTCATTGAAGGCAGCTTTAAATGCAGTGTATTATTTAATCTTTACTTCATCCCCCAAAGTAGATTACTTTTCATAATTTATTAGTAGATAAGCAAACTAAGGTGGCTCTGAGTGTTTAATATGAGCTTTAAGTTTCTCTCACTGAAAGGTGCTATGAAAGACAGCCATAGAGAAAAAAAGACAATGCAGAATATATAGATACACAAATAGGAACACAGTGACAGAGAAGCGTATACCAGAGGGGAAACTGAGGCAGTTACAGAAACTGAGAGAATGAAAGCTGAAAGGAGAGTTGGGGAGCAGAGTTTTCACAAGGAGAGTATTGGGTCAAACACTGATAAAGTCGGCACTGAGATTAGCAATGTAAGAATTAATTGAGTTCAGCAGAGTGCATATATTATGTCAAATAACACAATATTCCAGATGGAGAGGACTGGCTGTGACAGTTCTCTGGTGTCTTTGGGAAGTCAGCTATGCTCTGTCCATCTGCCTACAGTGGAGTTGGAGGTCAGTTCGAGATTCTCCTGCACTAGAGTACAGACATAGCATAGTTTCCTGTAGCTCCTCCATGTCCCCATGTGATAGCTAGACAATGGCAGAGGTCCTGTTCTACTTAGATCCCCTTGGGTATCATTCTTCTCAAATCACTTTAGGTCTATAGACTCTCATGGCGTGGACTTGATATGTAGGGATGATCCTTTGCATCCAAAATATTCTGTTAAAACTCAGTAGTCTTTTAGCTTTGGTTGTATAAATGCAATTTGATTTTACAGTCCCTATGATAACTCATACTTTTGGGGGAAATACATCAATAAGTCTGTTGTTCTCCTTTTTCCTTCTCTCTCTCTCTCTCTCTCTCTCTCTCTCTCTCTCTCTCTCTCTCTCCCTCCCTCTCTTGAGTGAATAAACCTTTTGCAAAATGAATAATTACCCTTAACTTAATTTATTTTGTATATTTCACTTTGCTCTTTCAGGTTTTGTTCATGTAGGCAACAACTGCATTATTAATCATCATATGTTCTGACTAGCCTTAGTATATATTTTATCCCCACAACAATCTCATGGATAGGAGAGGACAGAGCTTATGTTTACCATCTTTTAGAGGAGAATGATGACTCTGAGGGGTGAAGTCGCATGAGTGAGGACAATAAGCAGTTTGCAAGAAAGCTGCCCAGGGGTCTCATGTCTTTGATGATCACATTGCCTCATTTGCAGCCTTTAAGATCCTGTAAATGTACAGTGAATGAGCAAGTCAGGTCATCAAGTTCATTTGCATGAGACCAAAGGTGATGTTAATCCCTTTCATCTTTTATATTGTGAGGGCATGTTCTGGTTCTATAGTCATGTGAATTGGCCTTGAAATCCTAACCATGTTTGTTCTCACTATGGAAACTGGGGCCAAACTAAGTACCCAAGGGATTCGATTTCATACCTCTTCTGTAAACTCTGGGTAGCATTAGCTCTTGCCATAATATGTTTCTTCAAGTTAAAAGTGAGGAGGCTTGGTGATCTCAATAAGAGTCCTATAACCTTCTCTTTTTCAAGTTATAATGAAGGGGATCAAACTTAAATCCATGGTCAGGAAGGGACATTTGTTCTTTTGTTTGTTCATTTTTTGTTTTGTTTTTGTTTTATTAACTAATTTTTTTCATTTATTTTACATTCCAACTGCAGGTTCCCCTCCCTCCTCTCCTCCCATTCCCCACCCTACCTCCTTTATGCCCCCCCCATTCATTCCTCTTTGGTTTCTGTTCAGAAAGGGGCAGCCATCCGATGGGTGTCAACAAAGTATGGCACATCAAGTTGAGATATGACTAAGCTCTTCCCTTTTGTATAATCAGTGTCTATTACAATCATCATAGCTATTGCAGGCAATATTTATGATGCATTGATTGATTATTCTTCATGTTGGTGAATGAATAGGGCAGGGATGATTAACTTGGAAATTAAGGATCTGAATTAGGTCAGAGACAGGTAATTTTACAAAATCACAAAGCCATGGAGTTCAAATTCCACTCTGATACCTGTGAGTGTCTTTGTGAAACTGCCTTTCTCTGCTCACTTTTCCTAGACTCAGCAGGGGAAAGTGACTATTTTTGAAGAGACAAATTCCCAAGCTCTGGTTCCCTGTATTACCAAAAACAAGCCAAGATGCCTAAGTACACATTGAGTCTTCCACCACTGCTTCCCACTGATTTAAGAAAGCAAAGTGACCCTGTTAGTATCTATTCTGTGACCTGCCTTTGCTCTGTTCTCCTTGGTCTGGAAATCGCATGATTCCTATGGGAAGGGAGGAAGGATGAACTGGGATTACAACACAGGCTCTGAGGCCAGGCTTGCTGGAATCTAATGGTGCCTACTGGAGTATTGCAACATATTGGCCTCTAGCAAGGCAGCTACTCAACTTATTCTAGGCTCAATATTGTTTTCTATAAAACAGTGAACATTAGGACCTACCTTATAGGGTTATTTGAAGGTATCACAAACTAGCAACAAACATGTAGGACTTCCAACACTTGACCTTTCTGTGTGTCTTTTCATCCTCCATCACTACCATAGTCTTATTCTTGTAGAAGCACTCACTGACCTTGAGAGCGAGCTCTGGGCTCCTTTCTTTGGTTCAGTGACTCTTTACACACACTTTACTTTCAACTCAGACCAACCACACCTTGTAATGGTGATGTATGTTCCACCCAGTTCTTGAAGGCAGAAAATTAAGTGGATTCATCTCTAAGTCCTCATCTTCCCCATACCAGGTGCATACAACCTGTGAAGAGAACCACAACCACACCATACTGAAGAAATAGTCTTAACTTTTGAGACAGAGATGAGACAGATGCATGTGAGGGGGAGAAAGAAAAACATGCACCATAGCAAGAACTTTAAGAGGAGAGCTATAACCATAGAGATAAAAAGTCATGAAACCAATAATGCTGTCCATAATCATTACTTTTTGTATTGTCTACAGTGCCTGTAATAAAGAAATTTGGTTTAGTATGTTCATTTTCTGATGGGGAAACAGAGTCCTGGAAGTGTACCAATTTGGTGCTAGAGGGATGGCTCAGCAGTCAAGAGAGTATACATAAACTACCTAAGTTTGGTTCCCAGAATCCAGTTCAAGAGACTCGAAGCTGCCTGTAATTCTAGCTCCAGAAGTTTCAATATCCTCTTGTGATATCTGAGATACTTGTGGTAATGTACACCCACACTGACAAACAAATATATACATAAATGAAATAAATCTCTCTACCTGTTTCAGCAGCATCTATACTAAAATTGAAACAATATGGAGAAGATTAGCACGGTCCCGGTCCAAGAATGGCACAAAATTCATAAAGCATATATCTTGTACCAGTTACTACAAAAGTTGTCGGTCAAAACACAACTGTGGGATTTGGAGAGGTCACCCCCAGGTCCCTCACCTTCTGTAGTAAGTGGCAGACAATGGATGCCTGCTCTTCTTCACAGCATCACAATCAGTCACTTTTAAGTTCCTTGAGTAGTTGTATGTTTGGACCTAAATGGTTGTTTTAAAAGAAGGAAAATAAAAGTATAGTGTGAATCATAATTGGTCTTAATAATAAAAACCTGGAGCCAGATATCAAAATAAATGCCAAAAGATCAGAGAGACAAAAGAGCAAGCCACAACCACCTCTTACCTCGCCAACTCCTCAGTGTGAAAAGAGCTGAGCTCTTGTATTCTCCTGCCTTATATTCATCTCTGCCCAGCCATATTACTTTCTGTCTCCACCTCCCTAGTACTGGAATTAAAGACAGTGTGTGCCTCCCAAGTGCTGGGATCAAATGCATGAGATCCCAAGAGCTGGGATCAAAGGTGTGTGCTACCACTGCCTGGTCTCTGTGGTTAACTAGTGGCTAGCTCCCCACACTGATCTCCAGGCAAGCTTTATTTGTTAAAGTACAAACAAAATATCACCACAGAAAATGGAAAAAAAGAAAGAAGGAAAGAAAGGAAAACCATAAAAGAAATGGAGTGGTGGATCTAGACATGTAATAGATAAAGATTAGGCTCAGAGCACCTTGGCTCCCAGGCCAGTGCTATTCTACCTTTCTGGCTCTCCATCCATTCCAGATTATCTGAGAAACAAGGAGGAAGCAAGACAAGAGTCAAGGAAGTAAATTTGGAGGCAGTAACCACAGTTCTGTGAACCTGTTTGATGTCTTGTATATGTCAATTAAACTCAGCTCCTCCCTAGTGGTCAGTTTGTTTACTTTGCATCCTTTCCAGACTGTTGGTGAGATACCCACACACACCCCCATTTTGTCTGCATCTTCAATCAACTACAACTTTGAGGGAATCTTCTTTTCCCTCCTTGACATTAATATACCAATAATCATTTGTATTGTTCATTCAAAAGTGGATGAGGCTAGAAAATAGTCAATGAAGCCAGTGATGAGAGGTTTCCTTGGCTGAACCATGGGGCAGGGGATTTTGTGTGACCCAGTAGTTGATGTCTTCTCAGAAGCCCAGATCACTGGACATAGGTCTGCTACAATGACAGAGCCAAAGTCAGTTAGACTTGATTAATTCACTCAAGTGGTACCTTTCAACCTGTAGTTAAAATTTCCTCAGAGCCCTGCTGATGAATGACAGTGGAGAAACAGCACCTGAAAAGCAGATTTAGATCTTGGTCTTCAGTGCTTTTGAAATGAACAAGGCTGGAATCTTGTTGACATTGTAAAGAAAGAACAGGTAGTAAAGGTACCTGTTCAAAACTGATGAACAGTCAATAGGATGTTACACTGTAGTAATAGAAAAATGGAATCCCAGTGAAGTAAGGGACCTTCCCCAAGTGCAACAGCCACTTGGCTGAGCAACATCTATAAAACAAATCTCCTTGTACAGAGTTCTTAATGGTACTTTCTTTTTATTTCATGCCAGCCATGTTTCTCAGTGGACCACCTCCAGCCCATCTTCCCAAAAAACCCTAGTTATCCCAAATCATCCATTGATAGGACAGATACTGACTTTAAGAGTCAAAACCAAATTGTGAAAGAGGGCCAGAATTTGACCATGTTTTCAAGGGTGTTTGGGGGAGTCTGTAAATTCTGCCTTCTCACTTTACAGATGGGAAGACCAAAGCAGAGAGAGGTAAAGTAATTTGCAAAGGGAACAGTGCTTTGAAATGCAATCCTCGATGGCATTTGTTATATTCAAAACTGCTGTAATTATCTCATTTCTTTTAAATAATCACATCCTCACTTATGTTTCTTTTCTTCTTAAACTCTCTCTTGACCTCTCTTTTCTTTTCCTCTGGTCTCATCCTTCCATTACCCAGACTGTGTTTTTCTCAAGGAGTGGGATTAAGGCAGACATTCAGGGGCTGTTGAAATGACTCAGGGATTAAGAGCCTTTACTGCACAATCATGAAGACTAGAGTCCAGATCACAGTACCAATACAACAAGCCACACATCCCATTCATATCTGTAACACCACCACCAAAGGAGCAGAGACTGGGACTTGCTGGCTTCCAGCATATATGAGGCTCATGATAAGGAAGAGACCCTGCATCCTAGTAATAGGTAAGTGATAGAGGAGAACATCTAACACCCTCTCTAGCTTCTACATATGCATGCTCCTACACATACACATAAACAGATACTCACATGCATCCATACACACATACATACACCTTTTGTGTAACATCCCTAGGGTAAGAAGCTTCCTGGAGTCTGCAAGAACATCTCAAATGATCCTCTTCAAGTATCTGTGGAGGGCTCATTCATAAATGGGACATCTATGTTACTCTCCCTCCCTTGATGGCTCAGGCAACATTGCAGAACAAAGAAGCATACAATGACATGTGTCAGCTATATTCCATTGCACTATGAAACAATCTGGCCCTCAGTAATGCCATTCCTGCCCTATCCTTCTATCCTGTACCTGACTCTGGGATAGGTTACAGAGGCATAGTGGCCCATTGCAGTCATAAGACAAAAGCATGCCATGATCAGTTCTCTGAGAGACCAGGGAGTTGTCTTTCCAAGCAACGGGG
Organism: Peromyscus melanophrys; assembly: GCA_902168415.1. Taxonomy (NCBI): domain Eukaryota; kingdom Metazoa; phylum Chordata; class Mammalia; order Rodentia; family Cricetidae; genus Peromyscus; species Peromyscus melanophrys. Next base: position 2,513 of record CABHPR010112305.1, on the reverse strand, counting down.
ACATAAAGCGTAAATAGGAAAGTGAACAGCATGCAGCATCCCTGGCCTGTGATGATAAGTGATGACTGAGCTGGGAGCAAGTGAAAATGGAATCATAAGAGGATGACAGGGAGGGACTATGGGAGCCAGAATGCTAGGCTGAGCAAAGAGACTGTGCATATCCAGTGCCATCCTTAAGGCTGCAGATCACCCTTCTGCCTATTCCCTGCATCTGAGTGTATCTCCTTCAAAAGGAGATGCAATAGACAGAGAAGATGATAGGTAGCAGGGCTTCTGGAAAGATGGAGAAGAGTCATGGGGACTGTCTCTTTTGACATGGCCAACCCTTATAGATTAAAAACAAAACAGAAATCCACAATGTCTTTGACTTTGAAAAGCCATACTTTGTTCTTAATACCCTTTTCTTCTACCAAAACAAGATGCCAAATGGGCCTCTTCCATCCAGGAGCAGTAACAACTCAAGGGTATATAACAGTTTCAGGAGCAATAAGAAGTGTGCCAAAGATAGCACTAAGGACTTTTAAAGTATATCTCTTGAAATTTCCAGCAGATACTTGATCTCAGTCTCATTATATGTAAGGAAAGGGACTCGGAGAGAGAAGCAACTTGACCTGTTTATAGCACTTCTAGTATCAGATGCAGAATTTGAATCAAGAACAAGGAGTTTGCAAGCCCCACTACTTCTCCAGTCCATTGGCCGCCTGTAATTAACAGAAGAGGGCTGTTTACTTTGAAGTGCTTTGGATAAGGTTAAGTCTGATTTGCTCACGAGGAACAAGCTTCTGTTGTTTCTGAATAAGAGTTTATGAAGAGAGAATGCATACAACATAAAAAGGGAGAACTGGATAAATAGGACTTAAGAGATAAGAAGAGTAAATATTTTAAGGCCAACACAGCTCATCTGTAGCCAACGATACCAAGTTTTAGTAACTAACATGATGGAAATTTGCTTAATTGAATTCCCTTATGGGAACCACTTTAATGAAGAGATTAAACATTTTTTTAGGCCTGCGTTATTAACTACATACAAATGTGTGTTTTTAATGTGCTTAAGGATATTTCGAATTCATTTTACCTTTTTTATAATACCTGCTTGGAAATGTAATATCCTCATTATAGGGAAGTCAGAAATGTCAGAGGAGTAAAAAGGGTAAAAGTTTCCTTAAAATGGCTTCAATGTGCACTAAAGAATTATGCCACCAAAGCCGCCTGAAGAGTTCCAATGGTTCTGGTAGCCATGAGCCATTGGCTCTAACCTTGGCTACCCCAGAGACTAGCCTGGAGATTTGACAAAATCTCTTTAGTTTCTGAATCTTAGCTTCCTCTTCTGAAAAATGAAGGTTGGAAGATCTGAACTCAAGGATTTTTAAGGGCCTTTTCTGCTCTGATGTGCAGTAGAATTCTGTTGTTGACATTTCCTTCAGCTCATGTTCACAATGACTGCTCTGCTGGCAAACACCTGACATGAGCGGAAGCTTTTTCCATTATTATTCTAAATAAAATCAGCTTGAATTCATGAATATTATATTCATATGTCCATTAGTCTGTCCTTCCTTCTTTCTTTTCTTCCCTCCTTCCCTCTGTCCATTAATTCAGTAAGTCAGTTACCTGCCCTACATCAGTTATTCGTCGATTTGTTGTGATCCAAGGTGACTGATTAAAAACTCCCTGCAGTAAGGAACAAACCCAGAAAGAAAGAAATAGCTTAGGTTAGTGTGGGGAATAGACAAATAAGAAATTGACTATCCCACTTGTGAGTTATATCTCTTCACTCTTTAGAACTTATTTCCTAAATGCTTCCATGGATGAGACAGTGTATTAGGTGCTGGGATGCAGCCCAAACAAGAGAGGTGGATTACGTCTGTTATGGAGTGTTCACACTGATGATAGAGCTCAGGCGTTCACAATCAGCATAATAACATGCTAATGTGTGTCCCAGCAGAGCTATTCTTGACAGCCTGGGCAAGCAGAGGCAGAGTGTGGAAAGTCCTTACCCCGGGAAGGGGTTAATAACCCTTACTTCTAGAAGCCAGAAGTTTTTCATCTGACAAGAAGGAAACGCTTAGTTGCAAATAGAGGAGAATTTGCTGAATCAGCAAAATAGGAAAGCGGAGTCAATAAAGCCAATAGCCATGGCATTGATGGAGATGTTGCCGGAGACACCCAGCCCACCACTAAGAGTGATCATAGCCACAGCTGAAACAAATTGTCCAGAGAGCAGAGGTTAGGGATTTAGAAAGGCAAGGCAAATGGCTAAATCTTGGTGTTGAGAATTGATGAATATTTAATCCAACCCTCAGCTTTGTAGTTGGAGAAACTAATGTCCATGCAAGAAAATACATGTGTTCCTAGAGAAAATGTGGGCACTACCAGGGACCATGTTAGCATTAAAACTAAAGAGGAAAGTAACAGACTGACCATCAACTCCTTTTGGCCAAAGCTACAGCCTCTACTCTTTACTACCTTCATTTGCTCTGTGAGATAGTTACATCAATGTCATTTCATTTCCAGTG
>CABHPR010112301.1:337-13236 GCA_902168415.1 Peromyscus melanophrys | reverse complement strand
CCCCCCCCCCCAGCAACGGGCACATGTTTGATGGGCTGAAGGAGGGAGGAGGAATGGATTAGGTGGAGCCAAAGGCTGTTCTTGAGCCAGGCTGGTATTGGGGAGTGGGTCATCAGAGCCTGGGTTTCAAATTCCTTGGCTCCCTGTTCCTCTGCCCAAGGTGGCTTGTAGGAGTAGGTATTTTGCTCAAGACAGGGGTCTAACTCCTTGTGGCACCCCTGTAGCTCTGCCCTACATCTCTGTCATAGAGACAGCTGAAGACACTCTTAGAATTGAAGGACCTTGGATCCTTGGCCTGCATCGCACCAAACCCTTTACAGGCCAGGCTTATTTTTTCAAGTGGATATTATTGGAACACATAGCATGAGAAAAACAAGAGAAATGATGACCTAAACCCTGCGGTGGTTGTCCATCTTCCCCAATGATTGAGGAAGGCTGGGTCATGTTTAGGCCTGTTATTGGTCTCAGAGTTCCCTACTAATTCGTGGAGACCTAGGCCCTGCTGGGCTCTGAGCAGGCCTGGCCATGTGCCTGGCCTTTCTTTCCTCAAGACTCCAGGGGGCACCATCCAACCATGGACACCTCTCCTGGGCCTTGTGTGCCTGGATAGCCCTGCCTCTAGGGAAATCAAAGCACTAATTAGCAAGAGACCAACCTAGCACTTCCCACTCACTCCCTCAACCCTCGCAGACCCTACAGGTTGGACATGGCTGCTAGAGCCCATAGATCTGTCCAGTTCAGGGAAAAAGCCAATGTGAAGTATAAATGGTAGATGAACCCTGGGGGACAGAGACAGGGCTCCTGTCCTTTGGCCTTCTAGGGTTAGAAACGTTAGGATGACCAGCAGGAGGCTCACAATAAATATCCAAGTCTCAGCTGGATCTTAAAATTTCTGGAAGGTTGCAACTGACCCACCAACCACTTCCTACTTGCCATAAAGTGGCAGAGACACACAAGACCCACCTTTGGTCAAAAGCAGGGTGGAGTCAGTCTTCTAGCTTGCTGGCTCATAAAACAGGGCTTCTCTCCTGCTCTCCTCTCCTCCAAGCACCTGCCCCTTAGAGACCCTTCAAAGCTGGAGTTGCTGGACTACTCCAACCTTCCTGGCCAGAGCCTATGCTTCCCTCCACACCCGTCCATGTCCTTGGATAGACAGGGTTCAGTGAGCTCCAAATCGCATGGATGCCCAGCTCACTCTAGCCTTGGGAGTCATGTAGAGTTTATGAAGCCCCACACTGGTGCCAAGGGGACTCTAAATCTCTTCTGTGCTAAGGCCAGCCTCCCTTTCATCTGACTTTACTGAGACCAAGCACATCCCTCAGCTGATTGACACAGAGAGCAGGCATGAGGGATTTGTGTGGTTATTGAACCCCTGCATCCAGAAGCTCTTGTCTGAGAGGAATGGGGGTCCTTAGAGGTCTATAGGTGGGTATGCTACTATCTCTGTAATGGCTCCTTATGGCCAGCAGAGGAGGGTGGCAGCCACTTCAGAAGCCTTTGGCAAGCACTCTCAGTGAGGTCAGAGAGACAGCGCAGGTCTTATTTTGGGTAACAGTCATCTCCTTCTCAGGGGATCAGGCCCAAGGTACAGCAGGACAGCACAGAGTGGGCATTGCTGGACCAGCTGCTGCCGGCCACTAAAGATTTGAACAGGTAACACATGCCAGGTAATATACAACAGGTCCTACTTGGCTTGGCGGGGAGAGAAGACAGAGCAAAAGGCTCTGTGGGGATCTGGGAGAGGATTGGAGACCCTGGTGGAGGTGGGGGACAAAGTCTGTTGGATAGGGGCTGGACTTCTACCCAGGAGACTGAGAAGCAGTGGAGTTTGAGGCTTTGCAGAGTGGTTGTGGAGGACCCCTCAAAGTTGATGTATGAAGAACTGAGCCTAGAGGACAGAGGAGGCTGAGAAGGGCATGTGTCTTGGCTCCATTAGCCAATATGAGTGGGATAGTGGGGTGCTCAGAGGCCATTCAGTCTGGGTGCTAAGCAGTCTGGGATTGGAAGAACCCCTGGACCCTGAGCCTTACCCAGCTCCCCTTGTTGACCCACTGTGACTAGCTCTGCCAAGCTCAAGATAGGATTGGCTGACGTGGCACTTGGGACTCGGCCGCTATGATCTGGGCAGCAGCTGCCTCCACGCATGACAGTTTCTCCTGGTTCTAAAAGCTCAGATTGGCTCTACAGGTATTAGGACACTTCCTGTATCCAAGGGACTTCACTCTGAGCAGGGCCTGGAGGAAGAAGCAGCAGCTTTTGGGCCCCTCAGGAGTCAGGCAGAGAGAGGGAAGGGCAGTGTCCTAGTGTCATTGGCAAAGTGGCCAGTGTTATAGCAGGAGATAGCTCCATACCTGAGACCCAAGCAAGATTTAGTGGAGTTGTACTTAGAGGGCACACCTTGCACTCTCCTCCTGAGGCCCAAGAGCGAGGCTGGGCAAGTCAGGGGAACAGGGTGCAATAAACACTTTTCTCTCAGCCACTTGACATGCCCATTCTGATCCTATGCTAGTGTCTTGCTCCCTGTTCCCTTAAGGACCTTGAAACAGCTTCTGCTTGTTGCCCTTGGCCACCACCTCAACTGAGTAGGAAGGGCAGGGAGTATCCTGTGTCCTGGGAGAAGCTCCTAGTTGAGCAAAGTAGGGCTCTATCACGGTTAGGCTGTGAGCAAGAATGGGGTCATCTACCTGTGCGCTTCAGCAGCTCTGTCTGCTGAGCTTTAATAGTCCAGAGCTATGTGTTCCCACCAGTGGAGTTTGAAGCTTTCAGAAAGTCATGATCCTGAATGTCTAGGTGGATGTCAGTCAAGCTTAGACCATCACCAGTCAAGGATCTACAGATTCTAGACACAACAGGGCTCAGCATCAGGCCAAGGGGTGGGCCTGTGAGGGGAAGGAGCCCCTGAGGACAATGTCTCATAGCCCAACTGCCATTTACATACTTGTTCAGCCACTATACATTCACTCATCCTCACAATCAGCTTTCACATTTGCTACTTACTTCCTTTCTTCTCTCCTTTATCACCATTTTCTACTCACCCACCTACTATCTACTCATCTACCCATCCGTCCATCCATCCATTCAACTACTTACCCATCAACATATCCACTATTTACCCATCCACCTGTCACTATTCATCTACCCACCCATTATCCATTCACTTTTCCATCTATCCATTCATTTACCCAGCCAGCCAGCTAGCCACTCATGTATCTATTTCTCTATCTACCCATCAATGATCTATCCTTCCACCTACACACTCATCTATCCATCCATTTATCTATCTACTTATGCTCTGTCCATCAATCCATCCACTTACCCATAAGCCCACCCACCCATTCTTCTATCATCCACCTGTCCATCCATCTATTACCCATCCATTATTCACCCATCTACCCACCCATTCACCTACCTAATAACCCATCAATCATTCATCCTTCCACTCCTCTGTCTTATCCACTTATTTATCATCTATATATCTACCTATCTGTCCATCCATCCATCTACCCATCCATCCATCCATTAGCTACCCAACAACCTAACTGCCTATCCATTCAACAATCCTTCCATCCATCTGTTCATCCATCACACCTTCAAAAAGTACCCTCTGGGTACTAAGATGGGGACTGCCTGGTGGCAGTACTTGTCCTTAGTGCACACTACTAGGAACAGACTGAAATGCCCTCATTCAGGTACTAGGAAGTTTATTTTTATCCAGGCAAGGAGTGTCACCAATGTTCTGGAAGAGGAGTAAGCCAAATCCATTGTTGATACCCCAACTTGGGTCACCCCATACCAAAGATCCTGGAGCATAACACACTGCAAGGCCATAGGACAAGACAGAGTGGTCACCCACAGAGCTGGTATATGCTATGCAGTATGAGGTGGCCAACAGATGTGGCACGTTCTGTTCTGACCTTGTTCCCTGTTAGTAAGTACAGGAGAGTCAGTGCATGGGAACACTCAAGGTACTTTATTACACAAAACAAGGGATCTGCAAAGAGGGAAGGGCAGGACTCAGAGTCCTGAGCATTTAGCATGGGGACAGGTACCCCTTGGATCTGGTTGGGATGCTGGCCTTCTCTCCTCCATCCTTCCTTGGGAGCTCTTGGCTCCTCTAGGGAGTGGTCCCTTTTGCTGATGGTGAGAGGCAGTGTTGGTGGGGGCGGGGGCTGGTCAAATGATGAGAGGCATAGAAGATGGAGGGTCCAGGAGCAGAAGGAGAGGGAAGTGGCATCTGGGTTGTTGGAGGCACGAGAGCAGGCCAGACTGGCAACAGGAAGCAACTTCTTGATCAGAGCTGGGAGTGGCATCTGACTGGAGACTCTCCTGGGAACACAGGCAACGGTACAGGATGCATTAGGCTGGGGTTGAAGGAGAGGCATGGTCTGCCCCTCTCCTAGTGGCCATCAGACCTCACCATACCCCTTCTTATCTGGGGAAGCTCCTGCTTACAGTGGTCAGTCACCTGGGAGACCTGCTCTCAGGATAAACTCTATTCTGGGCCTAGGCTGGCTCAGGAGGGAATACTGACCACCCACTGAGGCAGCCCCCTTGAACCAAACCCAAAGTTGCCCCAGTTCTCAAATCCCAGTTTTCCAAAGGTTACCCAGAAGCTGGGAGCAAGTGTGGGAAGACCCCTCCAGCCCCCTTGCCAGTTTGCTCCTGCTTCAGCAAAGCCAGCCCCTACTGCAGCAGCCATAGGCCTCCTTCCGCCCCAAACCAGATGGCCTCCAGTGCAACCCAGATGCCATTTGTCAATGTCCTTGCAAACACGTGGCGCCCAGAAACCAAGGCAGGCAGCTTGGCCAGGACCACCCTTGGCAGGAGGGCTGTGGGGATATCTCATTCAGCATAGCTCAGCGAAAACTGCTCCCATCTTCCGGCCAATCTACCTCTAAGGATACAGCCTCAGATTGCCTGAGCCTTTTGGCTGCTACCCCTCACCGCTGTCTCAAAGCACACGGACGCGCCTGTGGTCAGGCTGGCGACGGGATGGCGCCCCTCACGTGTCTGCAGGCAGCCTGCCCTCCACCACGGTCCGGCAGCTGGCCAGGCACAGACAGTTTGCTTGTAGTTCATCAGTGGGTCTCTGTTCCCATCCTGCACTACTCTAGGACTGGGCCCAAGCTGGGTACTTGTAGGTAAGGCCAGCTTTGTGCTGGGCTATCATAGAGGACAGAGCCCTGAAGGCAGGCAGGTTCTAGCCCTTGTCACCCACCAAGTGACCTGGAGTCACTGTAAGTTCACCTCCACAGCAGAGTGTGATGAAGCCACCCACAGTGACCAATGTATAAGGTTAGAAGGTACTTTGCAGTTTTGGGGAGCCTGGGAAGTAGGCTTCTAGTAGCTGAGTCTGCATATTTTCCCACTTCCTCAATACAACTAGGAAAACACCCAGCCCCTCCTGTGGGCAGGGGAGGGGGCCCAGCGTGAACACTGCTTCTCCCTTCTACCCCAGACCAGGGATGCTTATTTCAGCCGTGTCGATGCCCCCGGCAGCAGGTGGCCCGAAACCTGAGGCTCTCCCTGGGGCCCCACCACCCTTGCTGCCCAAACCTGGAAAAGACAACCAGAGACTTCAGAAGTTACTAAGAAAAGCTGCTCGGAAGAAGATGTTGGGAACGACCGCCACCTCACCTGGGGCCTTCCGTACCTCCCTGTCCCCTGTGAGTGAGGCCAGTCATGACCTGGAGACCACAGTCCAACGTTCTGCTGAAGCTCCTCATGTGGTGGTTCCCCTACCCCGCTCCCCACACACCCCCATTATTCACCATGTGGCCTCACCCCTGCAGAAGTCCACTTTCTCTTTCAGCCTTCCTCAGCAAAGGTCTCTGGCGACTCATTTCAAGGCACCTCCTAGGCTTGAACCCCCAGCCCCAGAAACTGCCTGGCCCCGCAGTGGCTTTGCCCATGTATCTGCCCCTACAGCGGGTGGTACCCACATCACCCAAGTTCATATCCGGCTGTCATCACCCTTGCATACTGGGACTTCTGAGTCCCCCAGAATGGCCCTGGATGGGGATAAAAGCCCGTGTACTTCCAGCACCCAGCCTCTCATCCCAGTAGCACATATTCGTCCACTGCCTACTGGGGTGCAAGTAGTTAGTCCTGGGCCTGAGGAGCCCCCTGTAACAAGACTACCACCCAGCTTTCAGGCCTCAATGTCTAGAGAGGCTGGCGCTAGGGTGGTGGTGCCCATAGCCCCTACCTACCGCTCATCTGGACCCTCACCTTATAGCCCAGCTCCTGCAGCTCCTGAAGAAGAACACCTAGAGGAGCTGCCCACAACAAGGCTTGCTATGGAACCTAAGCATGCCTCCAACCTCCCAGAAGCCTTGGGCCCCTCAGGCCTCCACCCATGCCCTGTTCCCAAAGTTGCACCCAAGCCCTGCCTTAGTGGCTGGACACGCCTAAAGAAGCAGCTGATGGAGGAAGCAGAGGAGCCTGCATTTCCAGAGCCAGAGCTGAGCTTGGAGCCCACAGAGCCAGAGCTGAGCTTGGAGCCCACTCAGCCAGAGGCGCCAGCCCCTGTGTGCCCACAGCCCCCTGCCTCCAGGGCCTCTAGGATGTGGGATGCAGTGCTGTATCGCATGTCACTGGCTGAGTCCCGTAGAGGCCACCCTGTGGGGCCTGGAGATGGGGGACACCCCCTGGCCTGCCTCAGCCGCCTGCCTTTTCTGTGCCGACCTCGCTTCAATGCCCGGAAGCTACAGGAGGCTGTCCGGCCCCCTCCTACCCTGCATCCCATCCTGGAGCTGCATTCCCAGCCCAAGAACTTCAACCGGACAGCAGCAGGTTGGAGGCTCCAGTGATGTAGCCAGAGTGGTCTCTGGGACTCTGGACTGGGGTGGACAGAGACTGACTGAAGCTGAGGATACAGAAAGAGGGCCTCAGTCCTCACAAGTGAACACAGTGGGTCCGGATGGTACATGGCCATGGCAGCTGGCTACTGGCTGCTAAAAGGAGCCTATTGGGTAGACACAGATGAGTTGGTGGGAGCAGAAATGACAAGTAAGAGAGGTGGATGAAGCTGGGAGCATGTGGGTGGAGGCAATTTGAAAGTGTGGAGGAGAATGCAAGTTGGAGAATGTTCATGGATGGTGGGAGCCTGACCTCAGTACCAAGGTTCATGGAGGGCTCTAGGTCCAGTGCAAGCTGGTTTGGATGAGGGGTATTCAGAGGTACATAGGACTGGTCAGTGGAGAAAGGATGTTCTGTGGTCTCATGTGTGTCTCTTCTGATTTCCTGCCAGTAAGGGCTTACTGGGTAGAACTGCACTGAGGGCAGGGCTTAGTGCAAATCACAACCAAGTTTCAACAGTTGGGTAAGGACAGGTCAAGCCAGGGGGCTATGAAGAGGCAGGGGCCAGGCACTAGAAGGACCCCACCCAAGATCTGCCTACATCAGCTGTGAGAAGAGGGACCCAAAGGAGTCAGAAGAGCCTTCCTGCCACAGCTACCATAACAGGATTCAGCAGGTGCTGGGCTAGCAGTCCTACCTCGGATATGATGGGTACTATGGCTGTGGATAGAGCCACCAATAAATGTATGTATACTCACACAGGTATCACCTCTGTGTTCTCCATGGGATGGGGAGAGCAGCAGAGTCCCTAGGGGCTTTCAGCTGAGCAGGGAGCGGGGCAAGCCAAGCTCCTACCTCCTTTAATGGATGTATGTGGAAGCTATGCCACACTCATTCTCCAGGGCCGGCCCACACTACGATGAGCCTCACTGGATATGGTAGGAGTTCCTAAATGGAGTTTTGAGTCTCCTATGGACAGTACTGATCCTGCTTAAGGGGATAGAATTCCAGGTTTCAGAGAGCCAGGAAGACAGCTGGTAGCCAGACAGAAGACATGGCAACTCTAAGGCCAGGTCTTCAGGTCTCAAGCCCTGAGATATGGTCCATCCATGCCAGTATATTCCCAGGAGGACCCATTTTGTCATGCTCTGGTCCTTTGACTCACCAAGATATATACATGATCTACGGTGCTGAGCCTTCATCCACAAGCACTTTCTCATATTTCCCATGTCCAGTGGCCACGAACTTGTATCTCTTTCCAGATGGGGTGCTCTGTTAGGTGAGACTAAGTGTCAAGGAGATAGCTAGAGGAAGGGGATGCTGCTGCCTCCAGGAAGTCTTTGAGGATGGGATGCAGTAGCAGCCATCTTTGTTCACTACTAGCTTGTGCCTAGCACATAGAGACCTTCCTACCTTGATGGTGGATGAGATCTTGGAGCCTCCTTTCTGCTCCCACAGGCTTTTCTTGCTCATGTCTCCAGCTACAATATCCTAGGGGCAGACACAAGGCAGGGTCTGTCACAGGACAGATACTGGCCAAGGGGCCTTTTCTTCTGCCTGGTGCTGGAAGGTGGAGGACCTACCCACCTCACTTTTGGCAGGGAGGAAAGGAGAGTCATACTGCCCGTTTATCAGGACAACATGGATTTTTTCTTGAGTCCCAAATCCTATCCCATCCTCACTTCACCTTGGCTATCCCAGATTTGCTTTTCCAAGGGACCCCCCCCCCCCCATGGCTAATTTCCCATGCTCAGCCTTCCCAGTTTGGCCTGCTTGGGGAGGAATCCTACCTGGCAGGAGGGTGTCTTGGAAGCAGACTGAGTCTGTACCTCTCCTGTCTCCCAACGAGTCTTGGTACTGGCTACAGCCATACTGGGCAGCTCTATGGAAGGCTGTCGGGACAGCTTGGGAGTTCGACCAGCAGACTGCAGAGGAGACAGAGCCCCAAGAGAGTCATCATGGTGGGCATCAGCAGCCCTTGTTCTCCTTTGTGTTTGCTGGAGGTAGCGATTCTGGACAGATGCACTATCCTTCATTTGGTGCCCCATGAGCTACCCCCAGTTCTGAAGAACACAGGAGGCACAGTGTCATGTGGGTTCTGCCTCATGCTACACATCTTGGGGCTGGAAGAGCATTAGTTTGATGGAGAATATGGGTTAGATGGAGAAGATTTTTGGTGTGATGGGGGAATACCTGAAGAAAGGGTGTTGGTTGATTAGAAGGATGTGGGTTTGATGGAGGAGGACACACAATGGAATAGAGGAAGAGTATATAGAGGAATGTTGCCTGAATGGAGGGGTGGTGGTTGGGTGGAGGAGTGCTCGTTGAATAGAGAGACACTGATTGGGTAGAGGGGTACTAGTTAGAGAGATACTGATTGGATGGAGGGGGTGTTGGTTAGGTAGAGGGGTATAAAATGAAGAACAGTGCTGATGGAGGGGTATAGGTTAGATGGAGGGATGCGGGTTAAGTGAGTGGGCTTTGTTAGACTGAGGGAGTGCTGGCTGCATGAGGGTGTGTTGTATGGTGGGCGAGGTACTGGTTGAATAGGGTGTGTGACAGGACAGAGGCATGCCTGTTGCAATGTGAGAGACCTAGGGTTGATGGAAGATACAATGGGAGTTAATAGAAGGACACTGCTTGAGTAGAGAGGGGTATGATGGGATGGAGAGAGTAGCTTAGGTCGATGGGCATCAGGGGAACGGATGATGGCTTATTCAAGAGGAGGCTTGGCCTCAGAACTGAGCATACTTCACCTCAGTGGCCTGGGTATACTGCTGCAGGCGCTCATCAATTGTGGAAATGGGCAAGGCTGGTTGGGACTTCTTCACACTGTTGCTGGGAGTAGAAGAAAGGATAAGCCTTATGATGTTCCTTTCCAATGTCCTCCAAGCCCACCCAGAGCACCGCCTCCCCTGATCTTGACCCACCGCCGCTATCCCACTGTGTCTCTGAGAAAGCAAGCAGACACACCTCTTCTCTATGGAGCGATTCAGGGACTCCGTCCTATCAGCCAGCTGTGGAGGGTGCACAGAGGTGTGGGTCATGGAAAGCCACCCAGACCCATGTTCTATCCCCTAGTGAGTCTACCCACTGACCCAACCATACTTCTGTATCACAGGGGTTTGCCAGGGCAGCAGGGGATGAGGAGAACATGAACAGTGGACACAAGCAGGGAGAAAGGGGATGCTCAGGCTTCACCTACTTTGGTGGTGGGGCTTAGGGGAGGTGAACTCAGTTCAACAGTCTCTTTCAAGGACAAAGGGCTGGGGGTCCTGGCCTGATGACTTGTCAGGTGCTAGGGATAAGAAACACAGGCAGCTTAGATGACCCCTCCCTGCACCCTCCTGCCCCACCCAGGGCCTGTCGGAGCAGTGGTCTTCCCCTCTGGGGCCTCAGGCCTGGTCTGGCTCTGACATGCTACAACTCTGGAATCCCCGACTTCAGGGAAGAATCTCTTGGTCATGGAAGAGGAACTTGCCCAGAGGGTCACCAGCTTCACCATCCTCCAAGAATGTGTCCTGGAAGGACTCAAGTACAGTGTTGGGAGTGATGTTTTCTAGGCCAGTCTTTGAGACCACAGCACTCATGGAATATCACAGCCCCAGCCCCTGGGGAAGCCCTCACCTCTTCTTCTGCCTCCCCAGAACTTCCAATAGCATCCTCTGGATTGGGCTCCCCCTGGCTCAGGTTTAACTCCTCCAGGTGGACTTCGGTTTCATAAGCCCTGTGGGAGAAAAGGGAGACAAAGTCAATTGTAGAGGACCATTTGTTGCTTGGTTCTAGACTACTTCCAGTTCCGAGCCTCAGGTGTGTCATCTGTAAAATGGGGGAAGTCCAATGAGTTGGTGCACAAGGCTCTTAAGAACCCAGTGACTAAAAAACCTTTTTTTTTTTTTTTAACATTTATTTATTTAAAGAGACAGGGTTGGTTCAGAGGACAACTTGAGGGAGTCAGAGTTCTCCCTCCTCCATGTGGGTCCTGGGCTGCTAACTCAGGGTGTTAGGCTCAGGTCCAGCCAGAGCACTTTTCTAGAAGGATATGTAGGGCTTTGTTAAAAGCCAGCACTGTCCTAGGGCCTCTGTGCCGAGAGGCTCTAGAAGGTCCCTTTGAAGACATTAGCTATTGCCCACTCCTCATTGCATAGGGCCACCCAAGTACTGAAGCTGGATGCCTCCTGTAGTTCCTCTATCTGGACAAGTCCAGCTTCTGGGAGCTTTTGCCCTGCCCATGTATGGGCAAATGGGTCAGCAGAACATAACATTGAGGAGAGGATGTTGGGGGCCCAGGCCCAGAGTGTTTGGGGGTGCTGGGTCAGCGGGCGGAAGAAACCAGGGAAGGGACTGCATTTCTGAGGCGAGGGGCCTTGGGAGGGGCAGCTAGCCAGTGGGCAGCCGGGCGTGACTCTGCATTTGAGTGAGTGGTTCTGAACCTGGAGGAGAAGATAGTAAAGTCTTGTATTTTCCATTATGTCAGGCCCCTTGGTATATGCGCCAGCCAAAACCCAAACCCACCGCCCAAGGTGGGCTGGGGCTGGAGCCAGCAGCAGCCACACAGAGGGGCCATTCAAGAGCTGGCGGCGCGCGGGCTAGGCAGCCAGGCGGGTTTGAGGGTAGGGTGGAGGCTGCAGCACTGAGCTCTGCAGGAAGATCAAAAGTGCCCCCTGCTGTTGAGGAGGAAAAGGGAGTGAGCTGAGAGCACGGCTGTAGCTGCCTGCCTAGAAACCCAGAATGTGCACAAAGCACCCAGGCACATTGGGGGAAATCGAGGCTGGTGATGGGCAGACCCAGGGTAGCTGGCAGTGGACAGGCTCAGAACCAGGGCCCCAGAAAAACAAGGTTTTTGGAATGCAGAGGATGGTTGAAACTGGAGTACATTAAATAAGAAAGAGCTGAGCTGAGCAGTTGCTCTTGCTGGCCTGGGGCCTTGGAGGGGCCAGGAAGGGGGCCGGATCACTTGAGAAGACAGCTCAGCCTTGGCTCTGGCCCACTCAAGGCAATGGGGCCCTGGCCTCCAATTTTGGAGCTCCTTAGCAGGGCCAGAGACCCTCACTACCCAAGCCTGATGGGAGAGGCAGACTTATCCCCACACCTGGCCCTGAACTGGGGGGAAGGCAAGGTGAGACTTCATCAGCAATCCTTCATCTCCAGACCCAAGGGGGCTGTGGGCCCCCATTCATCCTGATTTAGACAGGCAGACACGTCCACACATCTGGAAAGCGTGTCCCTTGGGCCGTCTCACAGGCACACATCTGGAAGTACCTGCTCCCCTTCGTGGGAATGGAGCTCAGCCAGCCCAGGGAGAGCGGGCAGGCGTGGGCTGCAGCGCCTACATTACGTAAGTGAGCTGCAGCTGTGTGCTGATGTGGCAGCCCCCACCCCAGTTGGCCGCAGCTGGTCAGGATGAGGCCCCCAGCCCTGGGGAACCCAGGAATGCAATGTCTTCATTGCTCTATCCCTGTAGCCCCCTCCCTGGCCATCCTGCCATTTATCTCCCTTTCTTTCTACCTCCCTACCCGCTTCACATTTTGGGGGGCTTTTGGGGAAGTACAGACAGAAAGGAATTGTCCAGGCCCAGGCTGGGGTCAGAGAGAGCCAGCACCCTGCCCAGCCTGGTCCACACTTGACTTGCCTGTCCTCTGCTTGCTTCTCCTCTGGACTCTTACTTTGCGAGGGCTCACTACCCTCTGCAGTCCCCTCATTCTCCCAGAATTGCTGCCGCTGCTCCGTCTTTTGGGACCAGTCACCAAAACCCTCGTCTTCATCCAGTTCGGAGGACTTTAGGCTGAGGCTGAAAGAACAAAGGAAAAGGGGATTGGGAAAAGACATGCTACAACCTATGTTCTTTTCCTTGTCTCTTCCCTTAGTCCCTGAGTCCCAGAGTGAGCCCTCATCTGCTTCTGAGGTGGCTCTCCATGGCTAGGTTCTGTCTCCTTGTGGTCAGAGATTCACCCAGGGTAGAGCTGTGCCTTCTCTAGCAGCCTACAGCTTCCTAAGAACAGAGTTGTGCTTTCCCTGTTGGTCTAGGACTGCCTGAGTGCAAAGTTATGGCTCTACCACCAATCTAGGACTCACTGAAAGCAAAGCTATGGTTCTAC